>JAPYZK010001470.1:0-17514 GCA_030522785.1 Platygaster equestris | reverse complement strand
GGAAGTCTTGATACTATCGAAATTTTTGAAAATTCGTAATGCTTTGAGAATGTAAAAAATTGTAAAGGTGTCAAAAATGTTGTACATTTCGAAAATATCCAGAATTCTGATAATTTTGACGTATTTACAAAATTATACAATTTTTGAAATACGTATGTTATTACGAAATACCAATTATTTTTCGTCTATTTCTCAAGTTACTGAATCAGCAATAAACCCTCAAACCCCCTAGCCCCATCCAAAATCCCCTCCCCCCCCCCCCTCGCTCCTCCAAATAACCCCTAAAAATTCAAAAACTCAACCATCCCCCCAACCATAAATTTCACTTTACCCGACTCGCACTCGTTTCGAGATCGTGCCGGCCCTGCAGCTTTCCAACTCGTCGTGGACCAAAAATACCTCGGTATGGCCGCAGCCGAGATGAGGGCAGCGAACAACGAAGGCTGCGAAGGGCCATGAGGGGCGAGGGGGGGGGGGGGGCAACAGGCAGGCGAACAAGAAGGGGGAGAGCAACGCGAGGACGCATCTTTATTACAGCGTCCCCGATGATGTTGTATGCCCGAGTCGTTCTCCCTTTCGGAGTACCCGTTTTGCGGGCATTATTACTGCACGCCACCTGAGCCGAAAAGGGCACGATCACGCGCGCGGCGCCGATTTCGCGAAAACGCGGAATCGGGCTATAATTTTCGGCCTCGTTTGCACCGGGGGAGTCCGTTTCACGGGGGGTCCCGTGCATGCCATCGCGTGGTTATCGGCAGTCAGTTTTCGAAAGCGTGTAAACGTGACTTCGGTTTTGATTGATTGAGGATTTTCGATTGAGGGGGGTCGAAGGGAGGGGGGGGAGGGGAGGGTTCGATTATGGGGTATGTGTGTGTCGAGGGCACGGGGGATTGAGTCGTGAGGTTCTGAAAAGGATGATTACGGTTTTTTCCGTTAACGAGGTCGTTGATTGAATTGGGGGGAGGGTAGATTTTTTTCTTATCAGAACTTCTACTTATCAACAATTTCGCGATACACTTCTCCAATTTGAAATTCGATCGTGAATCATCTGGAAATAAGCAGTAAAGCCCAGTAGCGGAAAAAAAGCGAGTACACGATCAACAACTCGGCAGAATAATGCAACAATCATTCAATTACCCGGCTTGCACGCACGCAACAGCATTACCGATTTCAATCTCACTTTCAATACCCGACGATTCGCGTCGTTATCGCCACGATTGAAATCGTGAAAGATCCTGAAGTTACGATACCATCGTGTTTCAGTTCGCGCTGCGGGTCTAGAAAAAGAGCTACCGTTCCCTTATTTCCCGTAACAAATCGATAGTAATTGGCTGAGTCGAGTGGACGTGATCACGTCGGGTTTTCAAGGTCGAGGCGATGATATCTCAATTAGTTTGGAAAGTTTAGATGAACGAGACATGATGCGCGCGCTACGCGTGCCTGCATTTTACGATTATAATTTCTTTGAATAATTCCTACACAAGCTATTACAAATATCGATGGATATTTTATACTTTATATATCGATTTCTAACAATTCCTATTAATTCTCATCTATTTCCATGAATTTCCATCGATTTTCATAAATTTCCATAGATCCCTATGAATTCCCATCAATTACTATTGATTTCCATATATTCCCATTAATATCTACTATCAACTCTCGATTCCTATGGATTTCTACCAATTACTATTTATTTTGATTTATTCCCATCAATTTTCATCAGTTGCCATCAAATTTCATCAATTCTCATTGATTTTAATAAATTCCAATCGATTACATTCAAAAAATTTGAACATTCCAAAAACAAAATAAACAAAACTTTAGAGCTCAAAACATGAGTAAAAATAATCTCTGTGTCACAAAGATCCAACTAATGAGCGATTAAAATATAAATTAGTTTCTCCATTTATCTCCAAATGCACTGCAATTCGTTCACCCACGATTATTAAGAAGAAAATACAAAGTAACTGAAAGTTATTCTGTAAATGAAATAACTTTCAGAATTATTGTTCACAAAAAATTGATCTCTCGTCAAAATCATCTAAATTGAGTCTTCTGGAAACTCTCAATTAGAAACTTGACACCATATTCCAAGAAATTACCTGCGTAACACAAGAAAAATCCACAAATCACCCAACTTCATCAATTAAACCACCGCGTTCGTTTTTTACTTTCCCCCCGGAAACGTCACTCCCACGCACCATCAAAATACCAACAAATCCCGGAGGACGCACGACCACCGTTGACAAAAGCCTGTCCCCAATTTGGACCCCGAGGCCCAAATTACATTTTCCCTTTCAACAGGTGGATCAATCACCCTTCCACCTGTTCCCCCGTCATCAATACAGTGAACCTGAGATGAAATCAATATTCAAAACAGGCATTTTCCGGAACAAGCTGAAATATTAGGGGTAGAAGACTAGACAACAACAAAATAATTGTTTTCAATTGAAAAAAATACCTCAAATTTTGAGGGTTAACAGAAAGGCAAAAAATAAAAAAATAAAAAAAAATTTGTGGGGTCATCAGAAGGCCCAAAAAATTAGTTAATTTCCCAAGTTTTAGGCATTTTCACCGATATTTAGATTTTCGTATTTTTCCAGATAATTTTCCAAATTAGAAAACTAAAAACAACGAAATAATATTTTTTTAACAAAAAAAAATTTTAGGCGTCATCAGAAGGCCAAAAAATAAGAGAATTTTCCATGTTTCAGGCATTTTCTCCGCTATTTTGATTTTCCTGTCTTTCCAAATAATTTTCCAAATTCGAAAACTAAAAACAACGAAATAATTTTTTTTCAAAAAACAAACAAACAAACAAATTTCGGGGTCATAAGGTCAAAAAATTGGAGAATTTTCCATGTTTCAGGCATTTTCTCCGACATTTCAATTTTCCTTTTTTTCCAGATAATTTTTCAAATTAGAAAACTAAAAGCAACAAAATAAAAAAAAAACCAAAACTGCTGGGGTCATCGGAAGGCCAAGAAATTAGTTAATTTCCCAAGTCTCATTTTCTCCGCCATTTCGATTTTCCTGTTTTTCCAACTAATTTTCCAAATTACCCCTTTTTCCAGTTAATTTCCCAAATTCTGTTCCGTAACATTCCGATCTCGAAATCTCATCTTCCTGTACCCAAACTAAAAAGCCAAACGAGAGGCAAGAAAATCGGTCAATCTACGAAGGCTTGGCAGGGAAAAAAGCCCGCGACCAAGGCACGTGGATTAGCATTGGAACGCGAAAAAAAATGTTCGCAGGGGGGGAGGGGGCCTCTCGTTAGACACGATGCAGTCGGGCCCGGGGACAGACGTCATTAGAGCACGCCACGTAAAGCCGGGGATCGCGATGAAATAGGAACGAGCTCGCGAATCGCGCAAAGAGGAAAGAGTTCGATGCCTCGGGTACCGGGGTCGAAGGGGGGGAGGGTGCGTCGGGGACGCGAAGACTGAAGAGTGATTGAGCTATGAGTCGAACTTGCTCCTCTGTCTCGGGAATGTCTTGATGTCGGCTGCCCTCGGATGCGCTCGGTATATCGAAGATCATGTTCGTTCCCTCGCTTACCCCCACCCTGGGATTAAGTCACTTACGGAGGGGAATTTCGTACTCGAAATTACGCCCTCGCGAAATCGATGGTAGGGTTCTTGATATTTCGAAAAATATCTAATTTGATATTTATCGATATTTACAAAAATATCAATATCGCTTTCGATATTTTAAATGGAAATATCGATATTTTTTTCACTTATAGTCGAATCATCAGGGGCCAACGATGTATAAATATAATATATGTATATCATATTATTATCATCAAAAAAGCATGTATATCTATGGTAGTCCCTTAATTATTGCCCGTGACTATTTTTGCGGTAAATCGTAAGAAAGAGGAAATGAATAACGTGTATGAAGGGGCAAATTTTAACTATTAATCATTTTATAGTACCTCGATTATAAGACAGGTAATTTTCTTAACATAATGGCACTATGTTGATTGTTCAAGTTGAATTATAAAATTATCTCAGGGAATAGTTAGCCTTACTTTCTTACCTGAAAAAATAGAGTACATTCATATTTTAATCACGAAACGTGAAAAAAAAACGGGCTTTTTTACCCGATATCGTAATTTAAATATCGGGTCCGATATATCGATATTCACAATCGTAATATCGATTTTTTAATATATCGATAAAATATCAACAACCCTATTCGATGGTGGCCCGGGACGAAAAAGTCCTCCGGACGGGTTCCGGAATGAGTTTCGAGGGGGAACCCGGTTGATTCAGATGCCGAAATAACGTTTTTTTTAGAGGGAGGTGGGGGGGGGGGAAATTTAGGGCGTTAAGGAGGTAATTATTTGTCTCGATTGAGAGAAATTGAAAGAATTTGTGGGGTGGTGAGTTTTGCTTTTATAGGAGAATTATTACGGTGGAAAATACATATTATGGAAATTGAATGAATTTGATTATTTATTTATTTTGAATATTATTCGTAAATATAGAAAAAATAGAGTCTATTGCTGACGTTGAATTAATTTCGCATTTTGAAACTTGATAATTTCTGAAATTCAACATTTTGAATTTAAATGGGGTAATATAAAAATTCTGGGTGAAAGGTATGTCGAGATTCAGATGTGTAAATTTTTTGGAATGAAAAATACCGAAGTTTTCAAAGTCTGAAGTTCCAGAATTTTAGTTTTGTAGGAATTTTTTCGAAATCTTGAAGTTTTGCAAAATGCTCAAAATTTTGGAATTTTAGAATCTGGCAAATTTCAGGAGATTCAAAATTTTCGAAAAATTAAAATTCAAAAACTTGACGGTTATGAAACTTGATGATGATTGAAAACTTGGGAATTCGTCCGAATGTTTTAAAACTTCGAAATTTAAAAGTCTCGACAATTTCGAAACTTTCAGGCTCCACAATTTCTTCACTCTCAAAATTTTTAGAAATTTTAGACATTCCGAAATTGGACATTTTATGAACTTGGAAATTTTTTAAAACTTCGGAATTTCTTGAAATCGTCGAATCATTATTTTATATTCCGAAACTTTTAAAGCTGTCAAAATTTACGAAACTTGAAAACTTCGAATATAAAAATTTTTTCAAATCCCAGAACGCCTTAAAAATGTCTAAAGCTTTAGAAGTTTCAAAACTACACAAATTTCAAAACTTTTGAAACTTCAAAATTGCAAAATTTATTTTTCAGAATAAACGAAATTGAACAAAATCCGTCAAAACTTCGAAATCCCAAAATTCCGAAACGTCTCCGCTTCAAATCTTGAAAAATTCCAAATCCTTCGCAAAGCTTTCAATATTACCAAAAATTTTTAAAATTCCAAAACCTAACAAATTTTACATTCCAAAATTTGTGTGTAAATTCCAAAAGTCAAAATTTACGAAACTTAAAAAACTTCTGAACTTCATAATCCTCTAAAATTCTGGAACTCCCAAAATTTCGGAAGCTCCAGAAGTTTCAAATTCCCTCAAATTCGAAACTTCAACGCTCCTACACTCGCTCGTGAATTACTAAAAGATCATATTTTTCAGTTAAATTCAGGATTCGCTTCTGTATCAGAACTATTCAAAAATATAAAAACGCTCTATAATTGAAACAATCAAACAATAATTGATCATTAATTAAAACAATAAAACTCAATAATTCCCGAAATTTACCATCTTTTAAACCATAGAATCTGCAAATCCCAATTTGAATTATTCTCAAAATTCAACGACGCAAATTTCCCAAAATCCAAAACCACAAAGTCCAAAATTCCCAGAATTCCCATGTTTCATTCAAAAATTCCCCAAACATTATTGGACTCTAAAACTGTACATCCAAAATGCAGGATGTTCCAGTTTCAAAAAAACAGAATCACGTAAAAAAGAAAGAAAAAATCCCATCAACAATGACGCTCCCAAAAGCCATCCTCTCAAAATGCGCCCCACCCAACGATCAGATGTTTGCACACGATTTCAAATCCAAATATCAAAACCAGATTGTTACTCCGCGCTCTGCGAGTGTGAAAGAGGCAGCGGTGGAATCGCCGGCGAGGCTGTTCACGATCCAATCGAGCCCGGGCTTTCTGTGTGTTCATTCCACACGCGCATGTGTGGAAACGACGCGTAAAAGAAGAAAACGAAGGGCGGCCGAGAAAGAGAGATAAAAGTCGTTTGGCGAACGCGTCGACAAGAGAGACGGCGAGCTGACGTGATTACAGGCGCGCGCGTGACTGGAGCTGCTTCGTCGCTCGTTGCTTCGCTCCTGCGAGCTCCTACGAGCCAAACGAGCGAGACAATCCGCGAAGAATGCAATCTTCTGCCTCGCTTTCGCCCTCGCTTTTTTCCCTTTCGCTCCTTAAGCGCGTCGCTAAATTCGCTATTAGCCGATCTCTTTCGTACCCGGCTTCTAAATTCGTTCCTCCTCGAAATCATCCCCCATATCTCCACACCGAGACAAAATTTAAGCTTAACAAAATCAGTGAGCACCCGGCACTCACGTCTGATGTGTAAATATCTTGTGCACACTATGTCTTAATCTTATATCATCTTATAAAATTTTCTAGAACCTTTCAGAACCATTTAGAATATTGTAGAACCATGCAGAACCTTGTCAAACTTACTAGAACCTTTTAGAACATTTCAAAACCTTCTACAACCTACTGGAACCTTACAGAACCTTCCAAAACCTACAAGAACTTTATAGAATTTTTTGGGATCTGACTCAGAACACTTCAGAATCTACTATCTTCTGAAACGTTCCAAAACCTTTCAGAACCTTCTAGAACTACTTATAACCCTTTAGAACTATTTATAACATTCTGAAACATTCCAGAACAAGCTTGTATAACATTACAAAACCTTCCACAACTTTTCAGAACCTTCTAGAATATTCTAGAATCTTCAACTACCTTCTAGAACATTCCAGAACCTTCAAGAGTTTTATCGAATCTTTTAGAACCGTCCTGAAAATTTTAGAAACTTCTAGCGATCGATGCTATGCGTGGATCACGTCTTACGCACGGCTAGCCAATACCCGAGGGCTTATTACGATAATAATTTCACGTGAAATTATTATCGTAATAGGCCCTCAGGAGCGAAATCAAAAACGCTTACGCATCAACAACTAGAGTACAAAATTCGCTTTCCCTCCTCAAAAAACCACCCCTCCAAGTCCTCGACAGCCCCAAGTCTAGCCTCTATCAACGAAGCGAGGCCCCGAAATCACAAAGGGCCCACCGAAAATTGCAATCCCGCGCAAGAACCTCCTCTTTTTTCCAATTTCATCCTCGTTCCCGCAATTTTTTTCCCCCCGAGGGTCCCGCGAAATGAGGAGGGCCCTTTGATGGCCCACATCTTTATTGCTTCATCAAGCTCTTCCCGTAAGCTCGGCATTGTTTCGAGTCACGTTTGCACGGGAGCCGCGATGGCTTCTTATTAACTCGGAGGCAGCTGCGTGCCGGTAATGAGGCCCTGATTCGATCCTCCGTGCATAATACGACGTTTTTTTTACCTCGGTCCCTCATTTCAGCCACCGAAAGCACACGTGCATCCCCGAGTTTTTCTAAACGCCGCGGAGAGATAACTGGCTTTTGTTGAGCGCGAAAAACCAGTCCCGCAACACTGACGTTTTCATTACCTTTCGGACAATGCGAAAGGGTTATGTCCTTTGGAGAAAGCCATTTCCCGGCGACGTTTTACAATGTTGGCCCGAGAACAATGGCGCGGGTCGCGAAGAAACAGCTAAGAAAACGTGGCAAGGGTGAAGGGGGGAGGGTGGAAGAAAAAAAGGGGAAAAGGACGAAGAGGACAAGAGGAGAACAATGAAGACGAAGAGGTTCGAATTAAGAATGGAAACCAAAACTTCAGATTTCCCTACGAAGACATTGAAATATAATTTGCAATTTTTACTGCTCGTTGGAGATTTCAGAAACTTTGGGAAATTTTGATGATTTCAAATACTTTCGGGCATTTACAGAATTCTCGGAATTTTGTTCATTTTGACAATTTTGTAAAATTCGAGAATTCTAAAAATTTCGCGGAACGTGTAAAATTTGGATATTCTGAGGAACTTGGAAATTTATGAAATCATAAGGAACTTACAAATATTTAAAATTTGAACTTTCTGAAAATATCAAGTTTTTTACAAATTTTGGAAGTCTCGGTATTTTCGAAAATTTCGAGCATTTTGAGAATGTTAAAAATTGAAAAGGTGTCGAAAATTTTGTAAATCCTAAAAATATCCAGAATTTTAATAATTTGGTCGATCTGAAAAATTATGAGATTTTTATTGTAATTTAAAAACGTGAGTAAATATGTCCAAATTAGACAATTTCGATAACTTTGAAAATTCTGACGTATTGGAAAATTTTGAAAATCTTTTTATTTCCGAAATTTTTGCTAATTTTGAGCATTTTGAGAATGTTGAAAATTGTGATGGTGTAAAAAATGTTGTACATTCTGTTAATATCCAGAAATTTCGGGAATGTGTAACAAAACTCCAAATTTCCTTATGAAATCATTAAATCGTCATCTAATGTTCAATATTCTACCCGCTCCAGTATTATCATTTTAGCCGATCTGCACCTCCCGTACACGCATATTCCGCAACAACTTTCGAGATAATGAATTTCATGCGGTACCCGATGTTTTGACTCGCGGTTATTGAATGCGAGCGTGGTTCATAGAATGTATAGGCGACGTTGGCGAAATTTATCGACGCTGCTGAAGTCGGGAGCGCGATCGCCGAGCCATTGATAATCGCTATTACTAACGATGTTGTTACCGCGGCGGGTAGCGTAAACACAAGCCAGATAAAATGTATAATACAGCGCGCATGTATAACGTATAATATCGCGCGTAACATATAATATTCCCGTGCGTTTATGCTCGCAATTATTATGTACGATAAACTGGCCGTGTCCGTTGTGGGCCGTACACGCGCGCGAGCCTGCCCGGGAATCGATGTACGAGGCAGGACCTAGTAAGTTACACCTCCGACTTTCTTATCCGCCGGGATCGCACCAGGACTCCGGTACTGGTATGCTCGCTTTTTCGAATAACTTTACTACCGGTTTCGCATACACAACTTTCAAATGACCACACACTCCTACGCTTTGGCAACTCTTCCTAGCCTGACCATGCATTGAGCTCTCGGATTTTATGCTTTTCCGGTCTGGGGTCCTTGACCGTGGGCCCAAATTTCGGGACATTTTCGAGCAATGGAAAAGGAGATTGAGACGCGGGTTGTGATAGGGTTGATGGGCTTTTTGAGTGGGGGATTTCGGTATTAAAAATTTTACAGGTTTTAAAGGACGTTGATGACATTTTTTCAGGTCAACTTCTCAAGTGACGTGTTGACGGTTTTTTAGTTAGTTTAGTTGGTCATTTCAAGAAGATTGCTTCGATGAAAAATATGTTCAATGAAATATTTTATGATTTTTCGAAGCTTGACAATGTTTAAACTTCGACAATTTTTGAGTTTGTAAACTTTCATCGAGCTTCGGGTTTTGGAATTATTTGAAATTTTAGAACTTTCTGAATGTACGAAACTTGGGAATTTTTGAATTTCAGAATTGTTCAAAATTTGGGATTTTTGTACAATTCTCGAAAATTTTGGAATTATAAAACTTTACGACATCAACGTCCATGCAAATTTATCAAAACGCGAAAAAATTTTAAAAGGCTCAGAATTTTTTTTTTCGAAAGCTAATTTTTGAAGCTCAGAAGTTCTTTCAAACTTCAAAAATTGGATACTATGAATTTCAGAACTGAATTTTTTTCATTCTTTGAAATTTCAAAACTTCTGGAATCCCAAAATTCTGAAAATTCCGAAACTTAACAATTTTTGAACTTCAAAATTGTTTAACACTTGAAAATTTCGTAAAATTCTCAGAAAATTCGGAATTCAAAAATGGGAAAAACCGAAAAATTCATGAATGTCAGGACTTCACAACTTGAAAATGTCAAATTTTGACGAAACTTTGAAATTCTTTGAAGTTCTCGAAACTTCCGATTAATTTCAGAACCTCTAAAATTGTTAGAACTTCGAAAGTTTCACGACTTTTTTGTTTCACGAATTTTTAAAACCTCAAAATTATTAAAAACTTCAGAATTTGTCCGAATTCGTCAAAATTTAGAAATCCAAAAATGTTCACAATTCCGAAACTTACTTAAAAACTACGAATCTTTCGCGATTTTCAGAACTTAGGAAATTCCGGAATTTGGCAACTTGCAATCTTGAAAATTCTTCAGAATTTCGAAACTCTTCGAAATCTTAAAATCCTTAAGATGCAGAAGTTTTAAAACTGCTAAAATTTCCAAAACTGTAAAAACTTCATAACTTTATAATTCTGAAAAATTTCATAACTCCCAAAATTAATTTCCGAAGCTCTAGAAGTTTTAAAACTACAAAAATTTCACAACTTTCAACTTCAAAACTTCGAAATGCTTCAAATGTAAAAAATTTATTCACTCCATCAAATTTGTGAAATCCCAAAATTTCAAAAATTTCGAAACGTCTGGCTCAGAATCTTTGAAATTCTTAGATTCTTCAAAAAACTTCCGAAATTTCCAAAACTCGAAAAATTCCAAAACCCAAAAACTATTAAACTCCAAATTTCATAAAAACTTCAATATTCTCTGACATTCTGAAAAACTTCAAGATTCCAAAATTTTCAAAATTCCCAAGCTTCCAAAATTTTCAAAACTTGAAAAAATCTCTTTAGCTAAAAAAATCCCAGAATTTGATAACTTTAAGAATTTCAAATGACTCTAAACTTCAACATTCATGCAAACACCTTAAACCATTCTTCACACTGTACAAAAAAATAGACATAAAATATATATCGATTCAAATAAAAAACCCCAAAACCATGCAAAAACTCCAAAACCCCCACCCCCAAGTGCCCTCGTTCCTGACCTAAAACCCCTCCAAAAAATGAAGTTATCGACATTCTCTCCGAAGCCCGAAACGCTCTGAGATTCCCCTTTTTTCTCTCGCGCGAGGGCCTCGCAATTACGAAGCGTGTACTTTCACAAAACGGGTATAATTTTCTGCACATAACTTTGTAGCAAACAGCGCCCCTAAATCGAAGCCATTTTCGGCCGAACGTCAACCGCCGAAGCGAAAAATTCGCCAAGTAATTAGCCGAAGCGTCTCCGGCAACACCGTGGACCCGAGGTCGATAGCACCGTCGCTCTCAGCGGCCACCTGCCGAAATAACGACTTAATTTACCCGAGACTCATTTGGCCCGGGGCAAGAGTTGCGAGTAGTCCGGCGTTTATTTCGATTCTCGGAATCGACCGCTCGAGGCGCGAAAGGACCAAAGGATATTCGAGCCCGTCCTTGGGAATAGGCAGCATATTCGCGCTTTATTATGCTTTACGAGCGGCCGACAGCTCCCAAGCGCGGCGGGGACTTTCAAAACGACGTCTCGAGTTGTCCGACGCGATAACTTACGCGCTACCATTACGTTGACAAGTCGATTTGCCCCCGCCACTCCTCTAATCATCCATCATCTAATTTCCTCCCTTCTACGCGAATTCCAGAACGAGCCCGATAAAATGACTGGACGAAACCCCCCAACGGGGCAAACGCGAAGGTCGGTGAAAAAAGTCGAAACAAGAGTCAACGTTCACGTGATTCGAACCATTGTAAGATATGCACTGATATAAAGCGCAGCTCTCGAGAGCTAAATTATTGCTCCCCCCGATACATTAGTCACCAGTTGTCTACTGAAAATCAGCGGTATTAAACGGTGTGAGAAAAATGTCGTGATTAATGGACCGGCTAATCAATGACCGGCTTCGATTCCACATTCGTAGTCCCTTTGCTTGTGCAAATAAGTCACACATTTTCAAGTACAGTAACCCACCGAAGGCTGACTGTCCGAGAGTCTTGTGAACACTCTGTGAAAGGTTATTCAAGGGTCGTTATGCTTAGAAAAAATGCGGGCAATCATAAATCGTTCTTTGGCGCCTAGGCCCGTATCCTCGAGGAGAACCTAGAAACGCAGTGACTCATAAGCGTTGAATTTGAATGTTATGTCCCTGCATTTCTGACCTGAACGCGAGCAATAATTAATCGCCTTATTCGAAAACAGTCAAATCCGAGTCAAATTATGATTGAACTTCACTCGGTAAGTTCCTTTAATCATTCAATTGTACTACGCTCCTCTTCCTCATGATCATACACATAGATGTTTAAAGTCATCACAGCTGGTAGTGAAACAGAAAAAAATATTCTCTGGTTAATCGTTGGAAATGATCATCCCTCGAAGAACAAAGCGAAAGCCCCAGAAATATTAGTCCACTTTCCACTTAATCGGGCCAATCACGAAAGCCCTCGGCCTCCGGAGGAAATGTTTGTCCTTGATACCCCCGGTGACCTTTCTCCGCGCGTTCCTGATATGCAAGTCGGCCGGGTTCGTCGACCCGTTCCGGTGTAGGTGGGTACATCGACGTTTACGATAATCCTTTATCGCTAAAGAGCCCAAGAATCATAGGCAGATACGTACGCGATTTTCAGAACCTGTTATGGCCGTTCCGGAGCCTCCAAGGTGGTCTACAATTGCAGTAATAACTCAATTATCCTCTCTGGGCCCGTACCCGCCTATCTGCCTCTTTTACTCTCAAATCTCTCACTCGGCCCATCCCTTCGCCTTTCCCCCCTGCCCTTCGCATCGCCCATCCCCGACGGGTTAAACTCTTGGCTTGCACACCCCTTCATCTTCCTTCCACCATTTGATCTCTTCTTCTCCTCTCGCCTCCACCGCGCCGGGACGATATCTATAATCTCGCTATCACAACTCTCATCTGATTCCCGTATCAGATTTGATTATGAATAAACGTCATCATTCAAGGTCACCCCACGGGTAGACGCGGCGATTAACCGAATCGTACGGCAACAAAGACATCGAATCCGACGGGAAAAGTGTTGGCTTCTCGGGCGACACACGCGCTGCAATCGATTACCGCGAGTGCCCGCGGGGGAAAAGGATCGTATGCGTGCACCTCAACACGTGCCTCGTTAGACGTTTCGTCGAAGCGTGTCGTCGTACACGGCCGAGCTTACCCTAGCTTCAGATACGGATCTGCCACTTACGGGACCCTGTCGATAGCCATCGTCGAGAGCTCTATTTACTAGCTTCGAGGTGCGATTCGTATATTTGTACCCGAGCCAGTATGGTAAACGCTCGTGTCGACTTCTCCTCGTCCTCCAAAATCCAATTATCTTCATATTTGGAGTTGGATTTGTTCAACATGCTTGTGATTTGCATGGGATGGATGGGGCCGTCCGGGTCCATCTGATACTATCGTTCATCGGCTAACAGTGGATCATCGTTTTTTATCTTCTTGTACGATTGAGATTCGTTTTCTGCCTTTTGACCTGAACAGAACATTGTGTTGATCTTGTATTGTCTTAATATCTCGGTAATTTCTACTTCAGCTGACATCTTCTATTTTCGACCAGTTGTTGTTCTAGTCTGTGTTGTCCGAAACTAATAATTTTGTTGTTCCTTGTTGCCGACGTATCTTCAGGGTCGCTAACCACATGATTCTGTCCAAATTTGATGACGATTCTTGTCCATTGTCACAGAGTCCCCAGTTCGCCAATGATAAGACAAGACTGATTGGTTTTCGATTCTGTTCTATCTTCTTCGATTACTTTCATCTTTTGTCTTTCTTGGAAAAGATCATCCTGCCTACATTGTCTAGATGTCGGTTTCTGCTGCTGACGCCATCTATTTTTGGCTCCATCTTCTATCAAAACCCTCCTTCCATCATTCGACTCCCACAACTGGTTGTAAACAGTAGTCTGCGTCGTTCAAAACCAGTAATTCTGTCGTTGTTCATGAAGACATGTCAAATCCCTCGTTTTCATACACCAATCATGCGATCCCTCTCAAACTCGATGACGATTCTCGTCTATTGTCACCACCTTTCCATTTTCCCAATGATTACCCAAGAATCCGATCCTCGATGTCCTCTTTGTACCCCACATCCATCGAAATATCGAAAGAGTTTCTCGAAAACGCGAGTTGATTGGGCCCTTTCTTCTTTGTCCTTCACAGCTGTTTCTGGTCTCGGTGCATCCAGCTTTCTTACCCTTGCCAAACCAATCTTCCATCGGCCGAGTAAGACATTGAGGCACCTGCTAGAGTCCAGCACGATCGGGGTTATGCTGTTCGCAGGTCGAGCTCGGAAAGGTAGTGGGAGTCCCTGCACGGTATAGTCGAACGACTGTATTCATCGTGGCAGGGTCGCTCGACCGGCTGGGTGGTCCTACCGCTTCAGTCGTCTTCGGACGCGCTTCAAGTCTGCACGGCCGAGTTGTAATTTTTAAATAATTTCCACCAAGTATCTCCCCCAAGTTTCCCCGGTGTCGCGTCTCGAGGACACGCGGGAAGGGCGCATAAACGCGGATAACCGCGCTCCGCGCTTCGAGGTGTAATCAAGCGTGATTTTATTCAGAACGGACGCTTTGATGAAGTGGTTAGTGCAAAAGCGTGGATCGGTCCAATCAAGTATGATTGGCCGGACGTGAGAAGCTGCATCCCAGCCGCTCTTGGAAAGGGTTGGGAGGAGAAGGTCGACAGGGAGGGGGCAACTGTGACGGCCGCGGCGTGAGTCCACGTGACTCCGTAAGGTTAAAAGGTTAATTCCCGGGAAGGTTCCGATTTGCACACCCTCCGACCAACTCGCGCAAGATTGGCGGTGCCGACATGTGATTGGACGCAAGGTACGGCTCATTTTTTTCCCCTATTTCTCCCGAAAGCGATGAAACGAGTGTAGGTATTTTTACGCGAGTCCCAATCGACGTTTTTTCACTCTCCCCTGCAAGGCCCCGAAATTCCTAATTCCCGTTCTCGCCGCTCATTTCGTGTCGGCCTCCTTGTCCTTGCCTCGGTGTCCCGTCGTTCGGTCTCGCTCGGCTCTCCGTCCTTCCGAGAGCAGGGCCGATGGAACGCGTTTCTCCGAACGTTGGATCGCGGCGGGCCGTCGGCGTTTTGAATTCACGAGGCGGAGTCACGAAAAATATCTCTATTATTGTTATGGAGATGACCGTTTAACCCATTCATCGAACGCCTCTATTGAAAATGAAGCAGGCCGGGACAAAAGCTTTTTGTCTTTTGCCCTCTTTTTTTTCATTCTCTCGCGAAACTACCTTGGCATTTCGGGACTCGATAATTAGTCGATATGGAAAGAGACAATCGTACGCGCGAGCGCGCAAGGAACGGCGAGCGAGCACACGCACCAACGGACATAACACCGAGAACCAGTTCCCTCGTTTCATTGCGTTCGTTGTCCGATAATGACGCATAACGCGGCGAGTGGTGCAACTGCGATCCGCTTTTGCCACGCGAAATCGGAGTGGAAGGCAAGTTTGTCCCTGGTTGCCAGGGAATAACTTGGATGCCGCTTTTTTGTTGCCAGAAAGAAGGCAGTGTTATCTTAAGTTTGGATCTATATTGACTGTACTCTTAGAAAAATTACGGGTTTCCTCATTAAACTGTAATGGGCATTTTCCCCGTCATACGAATATGAGGCAAGGAGAATCGACACCCGAGATTCCACAGAAATAGGATCCTAGGAAGGAGGGAGAAATGGGCCCCGAAAAGTGGGGAAATGGGAAAGCTAGACCTTGACGGGCATGTAACAAGGAAGCACGGACAATAAAGATCGGGATTTGTATTTGACGCGTCCGTGTTTCAATCAATAATATACCCGTAAATACCCTTCCCAAAACCTGTAAACATATAACGTAATAATTAAATTATGAACGTGATTCGACTCCATCTTGGTCCACTTGACCTTCAACTCCGTTTCACCAATAAACATTTTTCAAAAGCAAATTCTCTGCCTTTCTCCCAACACGAAATTTCAATTATTTCAATTCCAACACAGTATTTTTCCGAGAATGCCAAGAAATCCATCGCAAACAGGTAGGAAAGAATACGTCTACCTGGAAGGGAACGTTTCTTTCTCAAGACACGAAGCGCGTCGAATCGGGCGTAGAAAACGAAAAGCGCCCGAGGTCCGGTATCCCTCGATTCCCTGTTATCCCGAGAAAAGTCGAAACAATCAACACGGTCATCAGGAAACGCCCGGAATCGCAGGAACGCCGATGAAGAAATTACGCTCTCTCGGATCTCTTAATTCTGACGAGACAAGTTTGATCCGAGGCATGGCACGTAAAAAGGGGAGAGGTGAAAGGGGGGGATTCGCGATGCCCCGTCCCGGTCCCGCGTCGGCCGCGGGCGCCCCGACAACCGGCAATTATCCCGGCCAAACTAGAATCCCCGTGATTACACGCTACGGCCTCGCGCTTTTCCCAGGTGCACGATCGTCATCGCCGCCTCCCATATGCCTTCCCCCCTGACATGCTAAACAATCGTTCCTTTTAGCGCGCGGCTAAATCGCGTTCCCCGATACCGCTCAATTACTCAACGTTCATGCAAACACGGGGCCCGTGCTGTTGATTGTTTATGGGTTAACGCTCGAACGAGCGCGAATCGCGCATTAATTTCGCGGCCCAAAACACCTTAACCGCGCGGGCTAACCCTTGCCGGGTCGGCCAAAAGACGCAGCGAACCGTGAACGAGAGCGATCATTGACTGGGAATGAATATTGAATCGCGGGTAAAACAAAAGCCGTGAAAGGGCTCGCTGACTCGTGGCAAAGTCGTCTGGACGCACCGCGTGACGATGTAATTATTCGCTGCGACAAAAGCGCGTGTTGCGCCACGAGAAGTACGGGCAGATGGCGAAGGGGGGGGGGAGGGGGGGGGGTTATATCTAATGATGAAAAAATCGCATTTTTTTCAAGAAAAAGTGGTTTGATGTGAAATGTTGAAAAATTCGTAAAAAATTCGTAGAAAAAGTCATAGGAAATTTGAAATATAAAAAATCGTGGAAATTTTGAAATCTTTGAAAAAATACAGTGATTTCTCAAAATTACGAATCAAAAAAATTATAAATAACTGAAAATGTTTCAAATTTTCACGAAAATAATATGCTTATTTTCAGAATGTACAATTTTACATCAAAAACCGGAAAAATGAAGAAATTCCTCCAAAATTTGAAAACCAATGAATTTCCTTCTGAGTTCAGAAAATTCAAAATTAATGTGAAATTTTCAAATTTTCCAAGTCCGGACAAAAATGGAAATTTTACAGTTTCAAAAGTAATCGGAAATTGAAATATAAAAAAGTATCGTAGGAATTTGAAACCTTTAACAAATACAAGAAATTTTTGAAATGTCTAAATGTTGAAAATTATTCAAAATTGTGAATCCATCAAATTTCTTGTAAAATAATATGCTATAATTCCCAAAACGTACAATATTATAGCTACAACAACTCTGCTATTTTACATTCACAAAATCGAAAAAATGAAGAAAATTTCTTAAAATTTTGAAACCATCACATTTTTTCATACCGGAAAATTTGGAATTTATCTGAAATTTGTAAAATATTTCTAAACCGAAGAAAATTAAATTTTCAAGATATTGCAAATAGT
>JAPYZK010001469.1:0-17768 GCA_030522785.1 Platygaster equestris | reverse complement strand
TAGTACGGATTCCTCGGTGGATAGGTAACGTACATATTAGGCTTGTTAGATCAAGCTCTGTACAAAAATGTTGAAGTTTCATGCGCTGCAGAGCGAAATATGTAATTTGCATCAAAAAGTTGTTCGGATGAAAAATGTAGAGAATTGAGAGCTCTACAACTTTTGTCCAAACAATTTTTTCATTTGAGTGACTGAAAAAAAGATATGGCGATCATAAAAAAATCATCCCCTACTTTGTTGAACACAAAAATGCATTATGACATTTTTTGATTCAATCAAAAACACGCGAGTTATTCGCGAAAAACAAAAACAACCCTAAAAAACAAGATGGCGGCTTTTTACCTCCGGGTGGAATTGTGCAAAATGTGGTTTTCGACTCGTGTACTAGTACCCTTCCGAAAATCGAAAGTCGAATTCGTCTCGGAATATTTTCCCAGAGCATAATTGCACAATCATTTCCTATTGAAGATTCTATAATTCCATCAGATTTTTGAGGTTGTAATCATGGGTGGGATCCGAGTTCCGCCAGAGCACCGAAATGACCTTTTTTTCCCTGAAAAAAGCGAGTCTGTGGATTCGATTAATGGTTTTCTGGACTGGCCGAAAATTACCCAGGTCATTCTTGTTGTTTTCGACTTCCTCATTTTTTCCCCGGTTTTCTTTACGGGGTTTTCCGGGTTTTTTATTTATATTTATAATATCAATCATAAATATCGTATATATCATTAATATAAATAAATAATTACTTAGGTTAGCTTACTTCCTTAGTACACGAGCTCGGCATTTAAGTATCACGTCTATATTTTCTGTATGCAGTTGGCAAAAAAGGTAGATTGGACGTCGCCAAGGGTTATATCCGCTTTACAAAAACGCGAAGAAAATTAGTCAAGTTCATTGCAGAAAACGACTACTTCAGGTTAGGTTCGGCTCTTTAGAAAACGCGCACGAGCTTGTGGAATTTGTGGAATTTTAAATGTGGAAAATTTCAAAATGCGAGCATAAGGGAGAGCTGGCTTGCTTTAGCTCGCATCATTTTGATGGTTATTATCAATAACCTACATACAATATACAGTGACGATATTTTTATTCCGCAAATGCATGAGGAGTCTATTTGCTTTAGCTCGTATAACTTTAATAGTCATTTTTAGGGTTGGCCGTACTCCAAGTTCACGCTCATTATGAGAAAACCGTTAATCATTTTCCACGGACCCTCTTGTCAGGTAAAAAATAGAAAATGTCATTTTGGGATTCTGGCCGAACTCGGTAGTCATAGTAATCATGACCTAACCATATTAACACCGCCTACGCATCTAACAGATAAAAATTGACTCAATTTTCAAATGCTTTGCAGACGAACGAAAATATTTCGTCAACAAAGCAGTCGAAACAACTAAACTCAAACGTCAAAACAAAATAATTACCAGAATCAACCGAAACCAAAAACACGCGATAAGGTTATTCCGATCGAAGACCTGATAAACGAGAACCGGATTATTCTTATTTTCATCGCGTTCGAACGCGAATTAAATGACGTCGATCCCTTTCATCGGCGCCTCACTTTCTACGGAGAGCGAATCGTAAATTTCCGCGGGCTCCCTTACAAACCCTGGGGGACTTTCACTCCTAAAGGTCTCGCGTCTTCAGGTTAATCCGCGTTATCCGACATTCGAACTCCGGCCCCGTTCTTCGCACCGAATCCAATTATTTTTCGTATAAGGCTTGATCGCTCGATCACCAAAAAACTCTAAAAAAGCGATTGGTGAAACTTGGGCACTGGGAAAAAAACGATTTCTGCGTCTCATGGAATCATTTGGAAATTCTAAAGTATATTGAAGCCACAGGGACAATTTTTTTAGATTATTTGGACGAATTTCGTTTGTTCGTTTTTTGATTTTTTAGGGAAAAACGATTTCTTTGTCCTGAAGAATCATTGGAAATTTTTAACATCCGTTGAAACCCCAGAGAATTTTTTTTTTTAATGAAATTTGAACGAATTTTGTGGAAAGGAGATTCTTGGGGATCACAGAATTTCGACTGATTTTTTTGGATCGTCAGTTTTGGAATTTTGGTAAATTTTCTAAATTGAGAAATTTCAAAAACTTGATAAAACCTATGAAAATTGGGTGGGTTTATTAAATTTGTAGCAATGGCGTGATTTGTGTAAGATTTACGAACTTATAAGACTTTAGGAACATTTTCTGATTCTTTAATATTTACGGGAATGTAGGAAAATTTCACTAAATTTGAAAATGACAATTTCTCAGTGTCTGGCAGTCTGACAAAATACCTTGAGCAATTTCGAAATCGCAATGATGAAACGCCGTAAAAACTGTTCATAGTTTTTGTACATTTTTTGATTGATTAAATGTGTTATAATTGAGAAGTCGTTAAGGCGAAGACAAATGATTAAAACGTAATTTAGTTTCGCAACGCGCTCGATGAGTCAATTATTCAATGGCTATCCTAGAACATTATAATGAATGATGAGTAATTCGATTATTCGACTACGTCGCCGAAAATTCTCGATGGATTTCTCCGATCAATTTTGAAAATGTTGTCGACTGTTTCTCGCAACTCTACAGAAATCATGTCAAGTATTGAGCGATGTGAAACCAATTCTCACGTAATTAATGCAGAATCACAACTCAATTTCGACCCAATGTTTACTCAATTTCGAGTATCTTGAAAGTTTTTTTATATGCCCCAGGGCAATAAACGGCCCTTCATTTCCCTGCACGGGCCTCAAAAGTTCGTTCATTTTCCTGTAGTATACACATTTTTAACACAATTCATAGGTGTATATTTAAGGATTAAGATTAATGGTTAACCTCACCTTGAGAGTAAGACACCTGAAACTGATAAGAAAGTCTTAACTCATGGTAATGAATCTCTCAAATTGAGGGAGAAACCCCAATTGATAACCTCTCCACCTTTTTTTCTTTTCTCCCTCAATTGAGAGAGAAAAGAATAAAAGGTTTGTGGCACAAGTCGAAGGCGAATGTTTTGACATCTTTTTCATCAAAATCGAGGTTTCCTAAGTAAGCAACCCTGCATTTTTCCCCACGATAGCTAAAAAAACGTTTGAAGTACCAGTTTTGAGGTGAGAGTGAAGAAAATGCATATTTGCATTCGGTTAACAAATTATTTCGTAAGAGTCACATAATTTCGTTGGATCAATGAAATCGCTCCCCTTTGGGAGTGTGAGCTCAATGAATTATTTGCTTTCATTTTCGGTTCTCCAGGGATTTCCGAATCCAGGTCACGTTTCCAGCGACAGATGTGTAAAAAACGCGGTTCGATAATTCGGCTTTTAATATCGTCGAAGGGCCAGAAATGGCGGATTTGAAGAAGCAAGATCGCGATTAATACTTGATGAGGCTTGATATTTCCATCGGCGTGACCGACATTGCGAGACCGGGTGAATAATTCAATCGCTCAACGCGCCAGATACATGCTTCATCGGTCAATCGATCGATTACTTGAGCTCTTCTGAATTTTCCGGGAAAAATGATTGTCCATTTATGTCGGTTTTAGTGCACATATGAGCTATTGATATGGTCATGGATGGATTATATTGCCCAGGGGCGTAGGTAGGAAGAATTTTCAGGGGGTGTGTTTTCGAAACAAATGTTTTAAAGTTGAAGAAATTTTTTACGGGGGCATACGTCTCTGAAATTTCGTGATTTTTGATCGATTACTTACTTTTTTCGACGGAAAGAATTTCAAAATTTTCTCATCTACGAATTTTTCGATTCTTGAACCTGAATGTTTCGTAATTTTCAAATTTTGGAGTTCTACGTTTGTAATTTTTTTGTATCTTGAAATTGAAGTGTATTTTAATTTTGAGTATTGAATTTTGCAGTTTTTGAGTCATCAGATGTTCTGATTTTTTTTCGTAAAAAAATCTACCTAATTCCATCAAAAATCTAAAAAATTTCTGCAAATCGTGAATAGAAGATGGTTCATGACATATTATTGATACTGATAATTGATTATAGAAAATTCTGAAAACCCTAAAAGTTTTTAGAAATTTTAGCAATTTCTGTTTAATTTTAATTAATTTCTAAAAATTTTCAAGACATACAGTTTTTTTAAGGTAACCTTGATTTCTCAACATTTTGAACCTTATAAAAATTGTCGAAATTATCGGAAAATAACTGTTTCCAACTGTATGAATTACAACAAATCGCCACAAATTACAAAAAACTCAGAAAATTCCGTAAAATTTCCAAAAATATATTCTAATTGCAATGAAAATTCCAAACTTTATTAGCAGATCTAAAAATTTCGAAAAGCTTCGCTGAGTTCTCCAACATAAATACTTTTTCGCGAAAATCGTTCAAAAGTCATGAAAATTTCTGAAACTCAAACAGAACCAACTATATAAAAAATATAACATTCGAACTCAACATTTTCTGTATGGGTATGAATGAAGTGATATCGAAATATGCACATCTCGATATTACTCTGAATGTACAATTTCTGTTTAACTTTTTTTGCGAATCAAGAAAAGTTGCTTTCGTTGCGAAAAGCACGCTTTGATACGAAGCGAGAAATGTGTGCGTGACCTATGAGCCGCCTCGCTTTATCGGCGACACATCGACGAATTAGCGTTTGCAAATAAAACAACGCTTCAAAAAATGAAACGGAAGAATCTTCGCTTTTCGAGTTCTGAATTCGCTAAAAATGAGCGTTTCGAGTAAATTTTACCGAAATTTTGTATTAGAAATGAATTTTACTGAAAATTTACGTAACCTCAAAATCAAAATTTTCGAAAAGGCACGTTTAACTTCTATTAATTTCCAATTCAACAGCAATGAGTTAATTATAATATCATCTGAATGACGATTATTTATAGTGAAAATGTATCAAACTTTTCGTCTAATGTATGAAAAACGATTGAATAATTAATTTCATCAACTCCCAGACATGACAAAATGTTTCGAAAAATCATATTCGTTTTTTTCGCCGTAATGAACGAGGTAATGAAATAAGTTTCTCCATTTCGCCATTATTTTCAAATTTCTCTGCACAACAAACTCGGAACAATTTTGAAATTTTCAAGACGGAAGGTAATTTTCGATCCCGGGATCGACGTCCTCGGTATTTATTGCTGACTTGAAAAAAAAGCGTCGCAACGAGTGTCGTCGACGAAGCACGACGTCGAATTTTTGCGGTCGAAGAATGTGGTCAGTTTTGTTGTCACCACAGACACCAAAAATATTTCGAGTTAAATTTACCCGTTCGACATTCCATGCTGAGAGAGAAAAATAAACGAAAAAGATATTTGTTTCTCAAATTTTTTTTTCAACATATTCGACTGTTTATTTTGGTTCGGTGTTATGAGTGAAAATGTATCAGTTAGCATTGGTAGACAATTACGTAAATAGGATAAAATTTTAAGTGTTGATCTCGATGTTTATGATACTTGATACTTTGTTGTTGTTGACTATTCGAAATAATAAGCATTCATTCCATTAAACCCACATCAGAAACTTGAAATTGAGAAAATCTGCACCACTTAATCACAAATCTGTGGGTATAACGTATAAATTAGAAACTTGTAAATTCTACGCTCGTAAGATTTCTGAATCGAACTCCTTCAACTTTCTGTCCCTAAATTTCCAATCTTTCAAATTCTCACACAAAAACCTTCAACTTCCAATTTTTGAATTTTAAACCTTGTCAATTTGCACTCAAAAATCCATGCCATGAAATTCGTGGAGATCGAGAAAAATAGGTCCCCCAGACATGAGGAAACCCACGCGCGCGACGTATCCCGTGGATACATCGGTCGAAAATTAGGACCGCGCTTATATTTGCGACTGACTAAATCGCGAAAATATGCCGCCGCGTGTCGGGTTTCACGAGCGTGTCTTCTCGCGGCGGCGCTCTTTTTATTCCCCGCTGCAATTCGACCTAGTTTCGCGCGAATTATTATCAGCGCACCCAAGTCAAGGCTTATCAAACCCCTGCCCTGTAACGGAATATTACAGCCAAACTTATCGAATTTTTTCGTTATCAATTTTTCAGTAATCATCGGAATACGAATTAAGATTGGAGTCAAGACTTGGACAATGTTGAAATACTGGACGTTGGAAGTGTCTATCAAATAAGGGTTATAATAGTATATTTCGCACCAAGGGGCAGAAGTTGGACTTTTTGACGAGATCGACATATTGGTATTCGTCAAAAGTCCAACTTCTGCCTCTTGGTACGAACGATATTTTTTATCATGTGTATGTTTTGAGCGTTATTATAATACCTAGAGGAGCGATCTTAAGGTTCCATTTTCCGAGCGATGCTTGCGATGAGGGAAAAAAAAACCTATTTTGAATTCGCAGCGGGAAATGAACTATACTTTTTTGCCCGCTATAATTATTTTGCTTGCTCCAGCGGGCAAGAAGATATGGTTTTTTTCTCTACGGATCGAAAGTAGGTTTTTCGTCCCGCGGCGCAAGCATCGCTCGAAAAATAGAACTTTAGGACCGCTCTGCAGGTATTAAAAGACGCGAAAAATATAAACATGTGGTACAAATAGGTTTTTCATAGCTCTTAACTTAAAATTGGTACTTGAAAATATTTTCTCGGTTAATCGTAATGAAAAACTACGTTCGCGTCATGTGGCATCTCCGATTTTGGTGATAAATACTCTGGACCTTAACTTCGTCTCGGTTAAAAACGTATGTAATAGCCAAAATCGTCGATAGATCTCTGGTACGGAATAGCTATTTTATAACTCAACCGTATCTAAAGCGCTTAATTTACTAAATGCATAGCAAATACAGCACTTAAAAAATTTTCCATCTGAACGGTGCATTGGGCAACGCGTAAAACACCTGATCAAGTCACGTGATTGAGGTAAAAATGTGGCAAAATTATTCTCAACGGTTGAAATGCCCAAATGCGAATGGACGTAGGTAAAGGGAGATGAAGGTTTAATGTTTTTAGAATCAGCATAGAAAAACTCAGAACACCAATTCAGTGGCCATTATAAATCTAGACGCCATTTTCAGCGATCTTCAAGCGCGGCATATGCTCTAACAGTCGGCGCCATTTTTAGCTGTCTATTGGCCATACTTTCTATGAAGAGACCCTATAATCGCTCCGATTAACTTTGATAATTTTGTTAGGAAGTGACCTTTGCCGACATTCGCAAAATTTTTTGAATCAGAAATTTTTTCGTTTTTGTTGTTCAGATAAAATTTCGCGAAGCACATTACAATTTCGATTCAAAAATTGTAATGTGGCAATAAATTATAACTCTGGAGTGTAACAAAACCAGTTCTGGCGTATAACCTAACTTAACTAACTTTGATCTCCCAGTTCAAACTGCAGATACCTATATGAAATTGTATATGAAATTGAACATGAAATGCTAGATATATCAAAAAAAATTTCCACGAATCTGGACGTTGAAAATTTCCTTAATTAGATCTTAATTGCATACTGGGATTATGCTTGTTCGTATCACGTCATTTTTATTCGATTCTCGTAAAAACGTAAAAATTTTCTGGCTCAGCGAGGTGGGAGGCTTGTCCGTGTATTATACCCATGACGTGAATGAACCAATTTCCCGAAGAAGCTCGAAATTGTATTTACTGTCGCCATCCCACTATTTCTTGGGCTTCTTTATCTGACGAGAAACAGCGATTAGATATACTGGCAAAACTTATCGCGTGTAGAAATAACCTGTATTCGAGTTCTCTTTTTTTTTCATGGAAGTAAAGCCTTGTCGTCACAATCGTGACTTAATTTGCGGTGAATATATCAGTTTGAATGCGTATTATAATCTGAATTTAAGAGTTATTCATAATAATCAGTTGAAATGTTCTTATGCTTGTTGGATTGATTTTTTTATGACTGTCGTCCCTAGCCAGCCGAGGGCGACGTTTTCTCGTCGCCTTTTTTGGGCGCGATTCTTCAGTGCCTTATTCGAGGAAGTTGCATATTTTTGATTGTCTTTAATCAAAAAATAAGCATGTCTGGTGATAAAGAATTGAAAATGATTAATTATGAAGAAGTACTCCATTCTGCATACTTATCTGTCGGTCATGATCTGTACAGTATAGAATCATACATATAAATTTCGCAAATTATTGAATTGCATACAAATTGGAATTGAATAACTATGTGAAAATTGCCCTGAACACGAATTATATTTTTTATCTTTAAAAACGATCTTCGACCAATTTTTCTAACCATTTTAGGCTGGCTAGGGGTGCCTCCCTCAAAGTTTCTAATTGTTGAAAGAACTTGGGGAGACATAATTTTTGATTTTTAATTTCACTTAAAAATACCTACATCATTCTTTGATTCTTATACCTACACTCTGTACAAATGATCGGCATTCAAGTAATAATTCATCATACAGCGCGTAATCGATTTTCCCAGAATAACAAATTATCATGAATTCTTTACCAGAGTTTATTATTCTGACGAATTACGTGTTTCGCGTAAGAATCATCGCGTTTATTCTGAATCTAGAAGAATGCAAATTTTGACCCATTTTTCTTACACGGAGAAAAATTTGCGTCATCACCTATTGTACTTTAGACAACACTTTTACTTTATTACATTCGTCGCGAAAATTTTTGGAGTGACTCTGAAGCGAGAATCGAATAATTAGATTCGGAACTCGGAAGAGTAGAGTGGAAAATGTATAAATTCTAAAATGCAATGGCCACAGTATTCTTTTCTTGTCCAAAGTTCGAATGCTATTTATTTCTAGCATAGTGTGTGCTTGATAAGAATCATCTTTTTTTTATCTGAATTTTTTTTTTTTAATAGATCTATTCCATTTAATGGAAAATGTTGGATACTTCAGCAATTAGCAAGAATTCGTCAGATTTTATTCTTCTTTCGAGAATTCCTTTATACGGTGTATAATATGCAAATAAAAACAAATTTAGCGCAAAACTTCCATGCTGTTACCGACGTGGCAAATTCAAAAACGTCCATTCATAGAACTTTTGTGCGCGTCGATCCGAAAGGAAAAGAAAGTGGAATCCCCTCTCGACTTCAATACTGTTAGTTGTTCACGTTCTGAAGGAATGTGGGAATTTACTGTATTCAAATTAGTGACTTCTTGATTGTTTCAGATCCATAATAACCCCCAAATCTATTAGTACTAACACTGAAAAACATTTTTTCCCGGGAACGTTCCAGATTATCGATAATAAGACGCCTCAGTGTACGCAGCCCGTTATCACGGCGTGTCCGGGTTCTGTCACAATCAATCCGACGTAGCGCCGAAAAGATACGCGTCACGGCAGTTGCCGAGACGTCCTGATAAGAACACTTTGTACTTTGTCGTTATCTGTCTAAGAAAGTAATTCATGGAACTTTTGACCGGCGCATTGCTCAACGCTCGAGTCTCCTTATCATTCAATAAAATCCCCAGCTTTTTGTTTCCCTTCGCGGGGTATATTGATTTTTGAGTGACTATGTCCCACATTTCATTTTTTGTCCATCACATGCACGCGCAGATCCTCCAATCATTGTACCGAAATTTGTGTGTGAGTAGCATTCGTAAATAATCGTCGAATCTTTATTTTAGATCTCAAAAATTTTATCTTCAATTAAATTTACTAATCAGTGAAATTTGAACTAATTCCCCACCCAAACGTACAGAACGAACACCTCAATATTTTTTCACCATCTTCACCGCAAAATTTGTACTTCAAAATGTTTTCTCCGTTAATCGCGATGGAAAACTATAGGTTTGCGCTACGTCGCATTTCCGATTTTGGCGATTATCATTTTAGCCCTCGACTTCGTCTCGGTCAAAAACGTACGTATTTTCCAAAATCGTTAATAGCTTCCCGGCACGAAAATACCCATTCCTTTCAACTATTGATCGCCCATTGAAGACGTGGACTACGTAAGTCTCTTCTGTATTCAGACGGGGCAAAAGAAAGTCCTTGAAAGGACTCCAAAAAAGCTACTAAGTAGCTTCCTCTCAGAGGTGAAATATTGATTCGCGCGACACGTGGCCCGCCAAGTTTGCGCTTTATTCACGCGCGACCTGTCCCGGACCCTTTGAACTTGACGCTCGGAAACTAGGTCACTCGTCAAGGAACACACGCTGTCGTTTTGCCGATGGACAGTTTCCGGGTTTCGATTTTACTCCCCTTTTTGTGAGTACTCATTCCAAACAGTTGTTGATAATCAATATATTACACTCAAAGCTCGTTAAATGTCCTGCCTGGAGTATTGTCAGACTTCAGACATGTCACGAAGATCGTAAACCAGTCGTATAATTCGAGTTTGACGGAGTTATACGGAGTTATATTACTATTGAAATTATGTGAAAACATACAAATTTCACATGCAAAATTCTGGATTAGAAAAATGTTTTGAGAAAGAGAAAATGGCGAAGAAAATTAAGGTTCATGGCTATAACTTCAATAGAAAATAAAACAAAAAAGGTAGATGTACAAAATTTGGTGACAGCTTTTACGGTGCAAGAGCTCGAAAAAAAAAAATGTCGAAACTTATGTGATTGGTAGGTCGAAGTGAATATATTCATCACTTCATGAAAGTTCGTGATTCAGGAGGGGTAATTCTATCGGAAAAACAAAATTTTTCTAGTGTGCTTGCAAGCTCTATTTCGACCCTTCAAGCCCTGGTGCCCCCGAGTCGCGTTGCCAAGGCGACCCAGATTGAACGATGGTTACGTGCTCGCAATTGCATTTTATGAACTTCGAAAAGACACTCGCGTGTTTTATTCATGCATCTAGGAACACGTTTTCCATCATTACGAAGTTTCTTCGAGAATTATGTGCATAAATCTACCGTACACGAAAAGAACAGCTTAAAATCATATTATCCTAAGGTTCATTTTCTCTCGTAAACACATAGAAAAATGAGACTCGCTGACAAAAATGTTCTCTATAGTGAAATTAATTTCTGTAGACTCAGGATTCGTCAGTATTGCGTATTTTTTCATAAACTTTCGTACATATCGGTTCGCTTATATAACTTTGAGTTTTACGAGAGGTTTACGATCTTTGTAATTTGTCGGAACTTTTTTTAGATCAATTTTATGCAGAGAACTTTACTGAAATAAATGTTTATCGATGAAAAAAAGTACACGAAATCATTAAAAGAAGCATCATTATTGAAAAAAGGGTAAATTACCGCGATAAGGATTATTTGAAATCCGGAAGTGAAAGTTCCGAGGAAAATGTATTCATATCGAAACATGGAGTGCGAATTTCGTCATACGATCTATTTTGTAACTCAGCTCTATTTCGCCAATAATAGTATTCAGCTACATTTCCTTAAACATTGTTTCAACGATACAAATTTCCTTATTTTGTTCACTTTTACATGGAAAGAAAGAAAAAACGTTTTCCACGTATCGTTTATTTTTGATATCTTATCGCGAACTTTTTGAAACAAAATAAAAATAGATACAATATTGAAAAACGATGTTTTTAATATTTCTGAATGGTTGATGTATTGTATGATAAATTTTATATAATTCATTCACATTTTTGAAATTTTGATATTTGTAGGTCAATTTATTCTTAGGTATAAAATTTCCGTAAACATAACGAAAATGCTTGTAATAATGGGAGCGATAATTCTAGTTTCACTGATTCCCCAGGAAAACTGGTAGGAAAATTCGAAATATTCCAGATAATTTCGAGGAATATTGTACGAATTTCCGAATTCCAAACAAGGATATGTTTCGAATCTCACATTTCCGAAATTATAAACATTCCAACATTCATGAACTGAGTCTCAACCTGAAAAAACGAGGTTCTGAATCATTCTGCGACTTCTGTTCTCGAAAAAAACTTGTTCAATATTCCAACATCTGTCAACAATTCGAATTCAGATTTCATTTCGTCTCATTGATAACTTCCCTTGAAGTCATCAATCAAAAAATTCGACCATAACAACATTTTCTATCAACACTTCAAATACTAGAAAAACATTTTCATCGCTGAGATCTTCTCAGATCTGAAATACATTTTAAAAAACACCAAAAATATCTCCAATCAATTTTTATCACCTGTATTGACACTTTCAATCAGTGTGACCTCGTTCAAAATTAAGTTACATACTTTAACAGAATACTTATATTTTCCTCATTTTTAAAAATCACAGAAAAAGACATAATATTCAGAATATAGAACTTATTCCCAATATTTCGCGTGTGAAAAAGTAATAGATTATTTTCCATGAGTGTGAAAAAGCAGTTCTTCTTCCATTAGTAGAAAAAGGATTTCTGTCCATTATTTATTTCCACGAGTGGAGAAAAACTGTCGCTTTTACACTTATAGTGAAGAATCGGTCACTTTTTACACGCAAAACAGTCAAGAAAATTGGAATTTTTTTATAAATGATATGAACAATGACGTAATCAATGCTGTCACATTTTATGTAAATAATAATTATAACATTCGCCCGAAGACACGGAAGTTTCGCGAGGTTATCGCGGCACTGGAAAGACAAGCGCGACATTGTTTTTGCCGGCGTTTGCGGTGCCGAGCGCTAAAAACCACTTTCTTCTTATTTAATGATTATTCAACCGGCATTTTCACTTTCGCGAGGGGGGACATGCTTGCGGCCGTTAAATTGCCGGGGCGTAACGTGACTTTTATTCCTCGATCGCGTGATTAAAAGTTTCCCTAACCGAAAAAACCGTTTATTTTTCTTCACTGTATAAAATATTGTATGTATCATGGAAACCAAATCGATTTGGACTCGTGCTATTACAGTACTTGGCTTCGCCTCACAATCAGACAGTAGCGTTCGCACTCGTCAAGACCTATTTTATGTCCTAGGTGCAAAAATATCTATTATTTGATTCTTATCCCAAAAGTAGTACTCCAAATGTCTGTTCCGGTTGACAATACTAAACTTTTATGCATTCACCTTTGAAAGGATTGGGGTAGCTCAAAGTTTGGTCGCACCAACCATAAATATAGTAGATCTAGCCATATTTATAATTGGACGAATTGTGTCAATGTATGAATAGTTTACCTAAAGATACGGTATGTTTACTGCCAAAATATTATTTGTGTGATGTTTCAAATGCCACAATAAAGATCGAAAGGAAGAGTTTTTTTCGGTCGTTACCATAAATAATGTATGACATTTTTTCAAAATTTTAGTGCACTTAGCATTTGAATTACAACTTCAAAACACGTTGATGAATCACGATTATTCGGCAGTGGCAAAAAGGGCCGCAATAGCTACTCTTGAATCATGCCGAGTAGTGGATGATATACTGTACTTGTTCAAAATAATAAATAATTACATCCAATGCGATAGTATACGCCAATTATTCATCGAACCAATAAAAAATTATGACACAAGAATAGAAATCATGTTCCAAAATTTACATTATAAAACAAACTACGGATACAATTCTACAATAACAAGACTGGTGAGACTAGGAAATACACATTTAAATAATTATGTATTACACCTAACATTAGAAGAAGCTAAAAAATCCACAAAAACAAAAATCTACGAATATGGATAAACATGTACTTCGAAATTCTTTGTATAAACTTGGAGCAAAGAGAAGGCCTATTTTCCGCCCTGGGCAAAAGCAAAATATTTTCCAGCCCCCTCCCCCCCCCCCCCCCCCCAATAATTTTCGTCAAAAAATGTACACAAAGTATGCTGTTATGAGTTTTTAATTTGACTTCCCATAGTACGCACTTAGGAAACATTCGAAACATCATTTATTTGTGTACTGCAGCGATGTGGTTGGTGCAACCATATTTGAAGTATAAATATAAATTCAAAACTTGAAGATTTATTTAATATTTGTTTCCCAGTTATCAAATTGTTGAATATAGAAAAGGCGACAGAAAAAGGGAAAAATGGGGCACTGAAGGGTTTGTTTTAACTGGAAACTACCCAGGCTTTTTCTCCCTTCTCTGGTAAGGAATCCGCGAGAGGACGCGATCGATTCTGAATGATCGAGTCGAGGGTAAAACGGTGACTCGTGAATCACTCGGATTTAATTAAAATGCGGGGAACGTGCGTAAGAACAGTCCACGATAAGTGCGCTCTTGTGGAATAGACGAATCGGGAGCGCCTCGCGAAGTCACGACCTGATTAAAGTTTGCTTTTGCGACAGTCGCAGGTGCGCCTTCGCAATTTTATTCTCGCCCGGCTCAAACGAAATTACGCCTTTGCGCAATAATTATCATTGTGAAACGCTTCATTTTCTTCTCAATCACGCGACGTTTTCGCACTCTTTGAGGGGGTGTTGTTTATCGATCGGATTTCGACCCGAGGTTTTCAATGTCAGAATGATTGAAATCTAATATTTGAAGTTTGAGATTCTCAGATTGAACAATGAAATATTTGGGAGTTATTGAATGCAAGTTCCAGATTTTCGGATGTGTGTAATTTGATTTTTCGATTATCAACATAATATAATATGATATTTATTCGCGTGTGAAACATTTTTTTATAAACATATGCAATTTCTTCCCACGAAAATAACTAGGCTATTTGTCTGTGGGCTGACACAAACTTGAAACTAGCTACAACAGGAATGACATGAGCCTAGTGATTTTAGTTTCTATAAAAATTTTATAGAATTATTGAGTATTTTTTATTGAAAAATTAACATTTTACATGGTCGATTTTATGAAACTTTCTTACAATTTTCATTAAATAAGCGATTATTATAAAGTGATTTCAGAAAAACTTTATGAGAATATTTCATCATACATTTCGGATTCTTATGAAAAAATGTGTTTTAAAATTTTTATAAACCGCTTTATAAAGATTGCAAATTTGATGAAACTTTTATAGAATGAATGTCAAAAACAATGAAAATTCATAAAAAATTTGTCACAGTTTTATAAAAGTTTTATAAAAACCAAAATCACTAGAGAAGATGCAAATGGGGATGTAAAAATGGAAGAATGTAGTGAAATATGCATATTTCAATTCGATTGGTACTATTAACTATCTAAATTCATTTCGTATTAAATTCCTATTTCTTCTAACTAATAGCGACGCTAATGATTTTTCGTTCGCTTTTATATCTTACTCTCTTTCTTACCATTACTCCTGTGAGTGAGAAAAGGACAGTTGCGTAGTTTCCCATCCCTACTCTAGATTTTTCAAATTTTATTTCAACATTTACATTTATTATTAAATTTTCCAAGTTTCTCTAAAAAGAATTAACGTCATTAAAACCTTTCATATTCTAGAAATTTCAGAAAAATTTGAAAAATAGCCATCAATGAAAAAAATTCGAAATAATAATTATAGAATAGTGAAACAAATCAAAACTCCGAAAATGTCCAAAAACTCAGATGAGTTTCTCTATTAGAAAATCGACATTACTAAAACTCTAGAAAAAACTGCACCATAAGTTTATTATCATCTTATAAATCTTCAAATTAACCCGGAAATCCGTGCTCTAAACACACCCTGTCGCCCTGTTAAAAAGCGATTCACAAACTTTTAAGCCCCTGTAAAGCCCCGCACGAGGCCCCGCATTACAAATGACCCAAATACGGGTTTGATTTTACGGGGCAACTTTTACTACGGGAAGTTCGGGCCTCGGGCGGTCAAATGGCACCTCGCGATTTGGTATCTTTGCAGGGGTCGCGATATCAGATCTCCTTCCTTGTTTTATTTCCTTCGTTCCCGAAAAAAGTTATGTTTTTTCGCCTCGCCCTAAGGAAGTGGAAAAAAGTTACTCCGGTAAAAGCCCTCGAAGGGATGGAAGCGAAACTGGATTTACGAGAAATAACAAGTATATATATTCAGGTTGGCAAATAAAGTTCTAGTTCTAGATAACGAAATTCGAGAATATCAGAATTTTCTTCAACTTTTCCAAAGTTATAATTATTCATCCACTGGTATATGTTCAACGAAAAATTTCCAGACTTTCGTAAAATTTCAAAAAATTCTAAAAGTTTTCGCGAATGAGGTAATCATTTTTCCAGATCCATAATGAAATATATTTCGAAAATTCCTCAGATTTCTCAGGTATTTTAATGATCTCTAAAAATCCAAGATTTTCCACATTTTCCAACGACCTCGTGTCTGAAATTTTCCTTATTTCCATAACACGTTAGACACCCCGAACAAAATAGGTTAGCCGGGGAATAAATTCAGTTGACTTTTGCTCGGTCTTTTTTCCCCGGCGTAATTTCAAGTTTAGTCGCTCTGGCGCGGAAATTTATGACGCCGTCGAATTCGACCGCCTACGCGGCTCCGGCGCGAATATTAATTCCGCAATCGCGAGCGACGTAACTAATTGCGGGTCGCGCGTTACGCCCGGCCACGTTTCCCATTGATTTCGCTATTGATCGATACTTGCCGGAAAATCCCGCGCGGGGGAGATAAACGACAAAAACCTCGAGATTTGAATAATTGTTCTCGTGGGAAATGACATTATTATTCAGGAAAAAATTTATTCAGCTATGTATACTCGTGTACGAATGAAGGGCGCCTGGTCAAAATTTGATAACCCACATTTCCCAGATATTTCAGGACGACGAAATGGTGTATTTTTCAGCGAGTGCAGAAGGAGGTTTTTACGAGTGAGAAGTTTTCCAGACGAGCTGAAGACGAGTTTTGCAATCACATTTGTTAAAAAGCACTTTTGTACAAGTTAAGGACTATATTTTTTCGACTGTTTGGAGACAATTAAATTTCATCCACAGCGTTGAAAAAAAAAACATTTCTCAATTTTTTGATTATTACACTCTTAGTGTAGACGTAATTATCTTGGGAATACCAAATTTTCGTATTCAGGTTTTGAAATTGTAAAGTTCCGAATATTTTTATTAGAAAACACAAATTTTACTTTTTATTAGTATTACACACTTTTTTGGTGATTTTCCACTGGATGTAATGGATTAAAAAGTAATTTTTTATTTTTTCAATCAACTTTTTATTAGTAATTGTGTATGTTTTTTCTCTCGTACATGAGAATAATTGCAAAATTTTGTTAATTAACGAATAACGAAAGTCGTATATACGAGTAGAACAATTATTTTCTCGTTTTCGTAGACATTATTTAAAAAAAGAGAAGTTGAAATCAAATGATGATTATTTTTTCATCATCTATTATTTCAGAAATTCCAAAGTCATGAATGATGGTAAAAAACATAATTGTTTCTCGGTAATATTCATTCGTAAGTCCTGCACATATTAATTTTCTGTATTGTTCTATCATTCTTTACAAATTCTGTAACTTCTGCAAAATTAAGTATCGTAATTTGCATATTTTATTTTACATTCAGTCTAAATTTCGATGTATTTTTGTAGAAACTGAACATAAAATTCGAATAAAAAACTATCTTATTTTGACAATAGAAATTATATTATGAATTAACCAGAAGGTATCCATTTTTCAGCGTTCATTTTTCTATTTAGAAAACTTCGTAATTTTCACAAATTTTCACGTCCGTCTCGCAAATACCCCACGTCATTCAAATATTCTACGTCAATAATGACGAAACCCGTGAATAGAAATCTGGTTAGACAACCCAGTGATGCGAATTTTAATCACGAAATTTTCTCTCCGTCATTATCACCAGTCCAATAAAAAAGTTTATCGTTGTCTGTCAACAAAAAGTTGTTTTTTACGCCACACTTTTTCGCACTACGAAACATTCATCACATGAATTGGCACGAATTTGAGTTTGCAAGGACGACCAGATTTTTTTCGAACTCGTTCGAAAACTTAATTTTGTTGTCTGCAGAAAAATCGTACTATTTAATTTTTTGATACATAAAAGTGATAAATTTTCAGTCAATTT
>JAPYZK010001468.1:0-18015 GCA_030522785.1 Platygaster equestris | reverse complement strand
AAATTTTGAAACTCAAGAAACTTTGAAAACTTCAGAATTTCATAATTTTCTCAAACTTCAGGATACATAGAATTTCCAAATTTTCAATGTTTCAAAAGTAAAAAAATTCCAAAATGCTTGAAAATTTTCAAATTGACACAAATTTGTCATAATTCTCGGAGTTCAAAAAATTTTCGAATTCAAAACTTTGAAATTCTTCGAAATTTGAAAACTTTGCACATTTCCAAATCTTCGAAACTTTCAAAACTTTATAACTTAATCAAACGCAAAAAAACTTTAAAACTTTGATATCCTCGAAAACATGAAAATTTAAAAAATTTCGAAACTCAAGAAACTTTGCAAATTTCAGAATTTCATAATTTTCTCAAATTTCAGGATTCATCGAATTTCCAAATTTTCAATGTTTCAAAAGTTAAAAAATTCCAAAATGCTTGAAAATATGTAAACTGACACAACTTTGTCATAATTCTCGGAGTTCAAAAAATTTTCGATCGGAGTTCAAAAAATTTTCGAATTCAAAACTTCGAAATTCTTCGAAACTTGAAAACTTTGCACATTTCCAAATCTTCGAAAATTTAAAAACTTTATAACTTAATCAAACGCAAAAAAACTTCAAAACTTTGAATCCTTGAGAACGTCAAAATTCTAGAACTTTAGAAACTTCAGAAACTTCTAAAACTTCATAATTCCATAATTCTCTCAAACTTCAGGTCAATAGAATTTTGAAATTTCCAACGTTTCAAAAGTTCTAAAACTTCAAAATTTTTAGAAATGTCAAAAAATTCATACAAACTCGTCAGAATTGTCTGAGTTTCTAAACTGTTTTTCTAACTAAAATACTAAACTGTTATTCTACTAAAATTCGAAATCTTCAAATTTTTCGAAACTTTCCAACTTTGAAAATGTGCAAATCCTCGAAAATGCCAAAATTCTGTATCTTTCATGTATGAAAGTTCAATTCCGAAATTTCGAAGTCTTCCGAATATACTTCGGAAAACTTCTGAAATTCTGAAATTCGTTAAATTCTTCAAAACTAACATATATTAATTCCACAACTTTCCTAATTTCCAAAGATTCAGAAATCCATAATTCTTCGATGTTCAAGAATTCACGAAATTTCTAAACCGAAATTCAAAATTTCAAATTGAAAAAATTCCGAACATTCATCACTGCCGCCCAAATTTGATGGCGTTCTTGGGCTTAGAAAAAAATGTAGTCTTCGTAGAGATTATCTTGTAATAATTCACAAAATTAAAATAAAAGTTTATCATTATCCGTTCTAAACTTCCTATCATACCGAAAATGACTCAAAAATGACTGTATATTAACAAACAACAGTTCTGCAAACACCATAAGTAATCAAAAAACCAAAAAAAAAAATATCCTGACTCTGAAATGCCAAAAATACTGCTTACATCACTCGCAAGCGGACACCCACAGATTCGTACCCGTATCTCGAGGCAAACACTTATCCCAATGGAAGTGGACGTATAAGATTGATCAGAGAAATAAAAATCTCGCGTATTCCGAGCGGCTAGATAATCGCGTTCTGAAATTCCCGACTCCCTGTACCAGAAGTGTAGGATAATCTAAACATTTCAAAAATAGTGGTACGAGATGCGATCGTATTGTGATTTGACATTTTTGACGCGACTTGCAGGGAGCGCAATCGGAGTAGCTGATAGTCACATTGAAATATGAAATCGTGACTGAATACATAAATAGTTGGATCAAACTGAACACCCCTTCACCGCGCTTAGGAAATGCATAATATTGTTAAGATCTCAAGTTATTTATCTGGGAACAGATATCTCGTCGTGTCGTACAAGGGATTAGAACGTGCCACGCGTTTCCATCTAATTTGAGGGAAATGCGCAGGTCGACGTCGGTGTCGCCGGAAGGCGTTTCAGAATTGGCACGAGCAGAGCGAAAGACTGGAGGGTATTTCAAAATGGTGACAGAATCGGGGGTGACGTACAAATCACGAATTTTCTGGATGGATTGTTGGTGATTGTGGAATTAGTTGAGGAATGAGAGAAAGAATTTGAAACGATTTTGAGGGTTTTAGAGATTTCGGAAAATTTTTGGCAGATGTTTGAGTGGGGTTGGAGAATTTTTTGGAGTGTTTTTTTGAGCGTGAAGACTTGCGAAGTTTCTGGGATTCTTTGAATTTTGTCGGACTTTGGAAATTTGGACGGTTGTTTAGGATTTTTGAGGATTTTTAGAACGTATTGTAATTTTGAGGGAATTTTCGGGATGAATTGTTAATGATTGTGGAATTAGTTGAGGAATGAGAGAAAGAATTTGATACAATGTTGAGGGTCTTAAATATTTCGAAAATTTTTAAATTCAATTTGGATTAAAATTTTAGATCGTAGGTTATAAGATGATTCAGAGGGAAATTTTGGAATTAAACTGATTTTGTGACGATTTTGACAAGGCCTGGTCTCTGCTATTTATAGTGAGTGAAATTTTAGATTTTTTCAAAATTGAGATTTTCTGGATTCTAGGATTTAGAGAATAAGAAGAAATTCAAAAATTCTGGAATATGAGTATTTATGAATTTTTTAGAGAATTTTCAATAAATCTGAAATACTTCGAAAATTTCAAGAATTATCAGGGAAATTCCATCAATTCTATAAGATTGGGAAAATAATTGGAATTTCAAAAATTTCCAAATAAGATATTCTGAAATTCATTGGAGTATTTCCAAAAAAACTAAAAATGTGAAAGTATCTGTAGAATTTTTGAAGAAACTATCAATTTTATACTGAAGTTCTAAAAATTCCCAACTATGATTTTTCAAGATTTTCCCGAAAAATAGTAGTGATTATCTAACACCTAGTAAATTAAAAAAGTCTTCAGAAAATTTCTTGTGACTGAATGAAGATTTTTAGTCATTTTTTTTTAATTATGGAAAATTCAGAAAATTTAAACTTTGAATTTTTCAGAATTCTAATGATTCACATGATTCACCGCATTATAGAATTTATAGTTCTTACAATTTTTTTCGATTAATTAAACACTTGAAGTTTTCCGGAAATTCTCTGACAAATTCCAAAATTCATAGTAAGGAATTAGTTTCTTGTATTATAGTTTTTTTTCAGTTTCTACAAAATTTCAAATTCATTCTCAGAAATTATTTATCAGTATTTTAGTAATTTTCCAGTTCCTATAATCTATAATCAATAGAGTTCCTTAAAAGTTTTTAGACTGTTTTTAATATCCTGATTTTCTGAAAATTATTTAATAAACTTTGAAATATTTCTTTTTTGAGGTTTCTTAGAATCTGCAAGATTCGAAAATTCATCAAGAATTTGAACAGTTGTCCAGGATTTTTGAGAATTTTGAGAAAGTGTTATAATTTTGAGGGAAACTTGAAAATTTGACCGACTTTATTGTGATTTTGTCAAGACCCAGTCTCTGCCATTTCTTTAACATGAAATTTTAGACTCATTTAGAATTGAGATTTTCCAAATTTTAGTACTCGGAAAATTATAAGAATTTTGTGAACCCTGAATTATGAGTCTTTATGAATTTTTCAGAGAATTTTCAAGAAATCTAAAATACTCCAAAATTTTATTCATTCTAGGATTTGAGAAATTACCAGAATTTCGGAAATTTCCAACTATGATTTTCTGAAATTTACCAGAGAATTCCCGAAAAACGAGGAAATTTTTAATTATCCTGAGAATTTTGACAAAAACCCTTAATATAAGATTTTACAAGTTACGGACATTCTTAAAGTTTTCAAGTGTGATTTTCCAAGATTTTCCTGGAAAATAGTAATAGTTTTCGAAATCTTAGTATTAAGAGAATCTCTGGAAAGATTTTTGTAACCTTACGAATATTTTTGGTTTTTTCGTAACTCTGGAAAATTCGGAAAATTTATCCTCAAAAATTTTCATATTACTTATAATTCACAGTATGATAGAATTTATAATTTCTTGCAAACTTCTTAATTAATAAAAAATTCCGATTTTTCCGAAAATTCCCTTACAAATTCTCCAATTCGTTGTCAGGAATTATTTTTTAACATTCTGGTAATTTTTAATCAATCAATAGAATTAATCAAAAGTTCTTATATTATTTCTAACATCGAAATTTTCTAGAAATTATACAGTAACTTCGAAATATTCCTTTTTCAATATTCTTCAGCATCTCAAAAACTTGAAAATTCATCAATAATTCGAAAAGTCGGTCAAAATTCTTGATCATTTCTATAAAATATTAGAATTCCCAAAAATCTCTAAAACTTGAATTTTCTGTCATCTGTAAAGCATACCAAAATTTGCTTCATTTTTGATCCGTCATTTTTTCATTAAATATACGTAAAAAGTAAAAAATAAGCGAATAAATCAATTACGCAACAAATCGTCAAACTGATTAACGCTCACTTTTACGATGCACGCAGCGTAGCGTCATAAAATATTGTGCTCTACGATGTCTACATCCGTGAAAAAAACCATCCCGAGTATTGATACCTCATTTGATCTCCGACGTTCGATAGAGATCTATGATTAAGAGTGATTGAAAGGAGTAGAAGCGAACGTTCGCTCACCATCCATAAACTTCCGCTTGTCATAAACGTTCTTAAATAACTACAATTTTATGAACTCACGGAAATTATCGGCATTTTTGTAAGAAAGGGCTGTCCTACGGCAAATTATTCTCGAAATGGAGATAGCAAGAATTAAAAAACTTTTGATATGCAACCTGAGAAAATTGGAAAGACGACTTAATTCGGGAAAGACTTTTTTTTCAAATGTATTTTCTAACATTGCTTCAAAAAATTGTCCCCTCATATTTTTCAGATTTAAATGGTAAAATTCTTCAAATTAAATTTTTTGGAATCTTTTTTTTTCATTTTCGAATTTTTTGATTACAAAGTGTTTGATTTGAATCGAGAATTTTGGTTTGAAAAATTTGGGGTGCGAATTATTGTGTTTTTGGATTTAATGATTTTTGAACCATTTTACACAATTTCGAATTTTTATATTCATGACTGAAAATTGGACTTTCTGAGTTTGCTTATAACATTTTTTTTTTTACTGAATTGTGATTCATCAAAACTTCTAAATTTTAAAATTTTGATCTTCGCTGGTGGAAATTCTAAATTCGCGAATTCCTAGTAATTTTTGTGACATTTTTTATCTTGAATTTGAAAGAGTTATAAGTACACGTGTTTTTTCTGCGCCTGAGAAAAAGAGATGATTGAAGTGGAGCTGAGAAATGTGCTCAAAATACTTGCTGAGGTCATTGGACCAAGGCCGGTCCTACCTGTTGCGAGTGTAAAAAACGCATCATCTCTTTCTACGCCCACTTGGCCTTTGAGGTGCGTTCGCCCTGTTCAGGATCCTTGCCGTTTCATTCTCCGCGAGGTTCTTAAGTTTTTATGAACGCGAAACTCTCACTTGCGGGGCTTCTGACCGCGTTGACAAGTCATTTCGGAGGCGCGATCACTGTACATTGATCTGAAAATTTTCTTTTGATCGATATAATTTCAGAATCGAATTTCTTTGATTTTGCAAGGATGCGAATTCTTTATGCCCTGATTTATTTATGACGTTGAACAATATAATAATAATTTATATAGTAATATTTAGTATTATTTACAATATATAGTAATATTTATTAATTTTATATTATATATAGTAATATTTAGTATTACAATATAGTAATATTTCGAAAATTTGGAACTTCTGCCAAAAATTATGTTTTGATTTTGGGACAAAACTTCGAAATTCTAGGTCGCTCGAAAACTGAAATTCTGAATGTTTTGAAGCTTCCGAATTTTCCGGAACTTCCGAAAATGCAGAACTTTACAAAATTATAAAATTCCTCAGAATTCCTGCACTTCCGAAATATTGAGAGCTTCGAAAATTCAAATTCCAAACTTTTAAATTCATCAACATTCGGCAGTACTTAATAATTTCAAATTTTTGAATTTTTAGAAACTTTGAGGGTTGGAAATTCCGAAATTCTTCGGATTTTCGAAAACCAGAAACTTTCAAATGTACGAAATTGAGCAACTTTTGAACTTTGAAAATTTCCAAAAATTTGAAATTTTAGGACATCCTCGAAAACTTCAGAATTATAAATTTTCCAAAGCTCCAAAAATTTCCGAAACATCCAAATATTCAGAACTTCACGATTCCTCAAAATTCCCGAACTTCCGAAACTTTGAGAGCTTCGAAAATTCAACTTCTAAAATTAAAAATGCTTGAAAAGTTCAATATTCATAGAATTTCGTCAATACTCAAAAATTCCACATCTTTCAATTTTTCGAAACTTCGAGGGTCGAAAATTCCGAAATTCTTCGGATTTTCGAAAACCAGAAACTTTCAAAATTAGAAAATTAAGCAACTTTCAAACTTCGGAATTTTTCAAAACTTCGAAATTCTAGGACATGCTCGAAAACTTGAGAATTCCAAATCTTGTAAAGCTTCCAAACTTTCTAAAAATTCAGAACTTCACAATTCCCCAAAATCTCCAACTTTCGAAACTTTGAGAGCTTCGAGAATTCGAATTCCAAAATTCAAAATGCTCGAAAAGTTCAATGTACATAAAAATTCGTCAATACTCAATAATTCCACATTTTTGAATTTTTCGAAACTTCGAGGGTTGAAAATTCCGAAATTCTTCGGATTTTCAAAAACCAGAAACTTTTAAAATTAGAAAATTAAGCAACTTTCAAACTTCGGAATTTTTCAAAACTTCGAAATTCTAGGACATTCTCGAAAACTTCAAAATTAAAATTCTTTCAAAGCTGCCAAACTTGCCAAAACTCCCAAAAATTCATAACTACACAATCCCTTGAAATTCCTGAACTTACAAAACTTTAAGAACTTGGAAAATTCCGTAAGTTCACAACTTCCACACTTTTCCACAAAATTTCAATATTTTATAGCGATTCTGATGATTTTAGAAAAAGGTGTACGAATTTGAATGTTTAGTCATTTTTAAGTATTTATCTAATTTTTTGGAACTGTCTGAATCCTCGTATTACACAATTTTATGATATTTTACTCTAGAGAATTAGAATGAATAACACTCTGAAATAAAACATTTTTGGGTAAGAATTTGGTGAATAATTGAGAATGGGGATCTCCGAATTTTTCATCATCAAAACATTTAATTTTGTATACGTTTATTTTGAAATCCCTGTATTTTTGGTTTTTGGTACTTCGCAAATTTCATAATATAAATCTAGGGCCCATCTTTCCATCCTAAAATTTTCGAATTCTAATTCGTCTTATTTTTGTTGATTTCGATCTCTTTAAACCTTGACTTGTTTCCCAAATTTTCAGAGTTATGAATTATAATTCCCAAATCCTTACCTCCTACCAAATTCAAGCATAAACCCTTGAAATCTAACATCTTTCATCTAAAATTCACTCAGAATTCTAGATTTTTAACTCGAAATATTTCAATCCAAACATGAACATAAAAATTAAAAAATTTTGATCATCGGGTTTTCGTAATAGAAGTACTCAATTCTCTCAAACTTTATAATTATTCTAAGGATTCCACTTTCTGAACTGCCATAGTTCTCATCCAAAATTATATAGAACATGAACATGCATCAAATTCTCCCAAAAATATAATTCATTAGTATAATATAAGTAAGACTTCATTTACACATGTATAGACTCACTTTACAATTCAGAGTTAAAAATTTTTTTTTATGTCGAGATTAAAATTTTTCAATTTGGCTTCAATTATTTCTCGCGGGAGTTGAATAAACACGAAATCCAACATTCTCATTGAATCAATTTAAGCTCAAAAAAATATAGAACATATCAACCAACAAAACCGTTATGACATAAATTCTCATAATATCTCATAAACCTTATCATAATTGATTAAATTTCTCTCATATTAGCTGCAACTTCGTTAAATACCCCTCAGATTCAAATTTCCCAGAAAGATCATTCCACGCCGGGAAAAAAATCCCCGCGAATCCGAAAGGGCAGCATTTGAATCGCTAAACAAACGCATACATATCCCCGCTCATTATCTCGGCGATAATTATGATTTATGCTTTGTTAAACGCGGCGCCCATAAACTCGCTATCTAAAAATGCATATTTCATGCTTCGCGGATGCTGATAAAGTGTTTCATCGCCACGGCCGTACACGCGCAATATATTTCGCGAATCACTCTTTTTCGATAAAGACGTCGCGCGTCCAATCGAAAAGAGATATTATCAATTAGAGGCTCGATTCTCTAACGATCATCAGCGAGGGTCATTTTCGTTTTGACCGCTTGATTAATCGATTAGCCGGGATTGATCGATTATTACCGCCGCCGCATGATTCCGTTCTTCCCTTTAGCATTCAAAGTTGCGACCGCGGACGGTATCGCGCCCATGATCGCTCAGTGTAAGCGCGCTGTAATATTCTAATTACCGCTTCTATGTAAATAGAGCTAAGTCGTCCAAAGCGTTGTAGCGCTCGTTATCTCAAATACACATTATGCTCCGCGCGAGACGTAAGGCAAATGTACCACCAACGATGATGGCCTGCAATATTAATTGTAGCGCTTGTTAGTTGTTTTGCCAGGGACCACCGCTGCGTGAGAGCACGGGGGAAAGAGATTCATGTATGGGGGAATTCTTCGTGTATGGGGGGAATTATTTATAAATGGAGGAAATTCTTTATGTATGGAGGGGATTTTTTATGTATGGAGAACGTTGTGTATGATCGTGTATAATGAGGGTCAGTGGCGTGGTGACTATAGGGCGAGGGGGAATTTACTCTGGGAGTCGACTTGGGAATCAAACTGGAGTCTTGATTCCCGTGACTCCCATTGAGTTCCATTGTGGGAGTCGCGGGCAGGGCCGTTTTAAGGGGCCTGGGGCAGAGATTTTTGGCGGGATTTTTCAGTTAAATGTTGTTGTGAATGATAAATTGGAATTCTGACGTTTCGGAAATATTTGGAGTCTTGGAAATATTGGATTAGAGAAGTTTTGGAATTTTCAAGATTGGATATTGTCGAGTTTTGATATTTTTGAAGGTAGAAAATCAAGGTTTTGGAATGAGGTCTGGAGGTTTTTTAATTTTTGAAGTTTGCACGTTTTTTGAAGTCTTGAAGTCTAGGTGTTTCGGAATTTTTGAAATTTTATAACTTCGATGTTTTGGGATTATGAAGGATTTTGAATTCACGAATTATAAAGTTCTGGAGGTTTCGGGAATTCTACAAGTTTTTGAAATGTTGGAATTCTGAATTTTGTGAGAATGTTCAAAAACTTCTAAATTTTACAATGTTCAATATTGATAATTATCAAATTTTGACATTTTTACGGTTCTGGAAATTTCGCAAGTTTTGGAGTGCTCGAATATTTTAAAGTTTTCAAGTCCAGAAATTTCGGAATTTTTTCAAATTTTAGAACTTCGATGTTTTAAAATTATAAATTTATGTCTGGAACTTATTAATCTTCAGAATTTTGAATTTTCCAAGATGTATAAAGTTCTGGAAGTTTCGGTAATTTTACAAGTTTTAAAAATGTTGGAATTTCGAATTTTTTGAGGATGTTCCAGAACTTCGAAATTTTACAGTTCAGGAAATTTCGCAAGTTTTTGAGTGCTCGAATATTTTGAAGTTTTTAAGCCTAGAAATTTCAAAATTTTTCAAATTTTAGAACTTTGAAGTTTTTAAATTATGAAGTTTTCGAACTTATGAATCTTCAGAATACCGAATTTTCCAAGAATTTTGAAGTTCTAGAAGTTTTAGAAATTTTACAAGTTATTGAATTGTTGGAATCTTGAATTTTTCGAAAATGTTCAAAAACTTCGAAATTTTACAATTTTCTAGATTGAAAATTATTAAATTTCGACATTTTCACAGTTTTGGAAATTTCTCAAATTTTAAAGTACCCGAATATTTTGAAGTTTTGAAGCCTAGGAATTCCGACATTTTTGAAATTTCAGGATTTGAAAGGTAATAATTTGTGTAAGTTTTGAAGTTTTCGAAATTTCGAAATTTTTGACATTACAGGATATTGAAGTTTCGAAGTTGTAAAGTTTTGAATTTTCTAATATACAATTTCGGAACTTTTAAAGCTTCAGACATTTTTAAAGTTCTGTAACTTTTGAAGCTTCGGAAATTTCGAAATTTTATGAAATTGTAAAGTTTTAAGTAATTCCAAAGTTCTGAAGTATAAAAATTATTTAGGATTTCGAAGTATTCGCAAATATCCAAGAACTTTGAAGTTTTCGAGAATTCCAAAGATTACAGATAATTGAGTTTTGGCATGTTAAAATTTCGGTAAATTTCGCGATTTTTGCAGTTTTGACGCATTTTAAAATTCTAGAGTCCAGAAATTTCGAAATTCATGAAATCTCACGATTTCGAAGTTTTCAAATATTTCGAAGTTTGATGGTCGTAAATTTTGAAATTCTCAAAGTGTCGGAAATTTTCAACATTCTATGAATTCGAAAAATTACGAAACTTCAGAAATTTCTTAATACAATTCTCATATTTCTGGTGTATTTTCGAAGAATCATCAAATCACAGTTTCAGATTCAGACAATTCAGCAATTCACCTATGAACGCCATATGATTGAGATATATTTGGCATATTTATGACGTATTTATGACCTATAAATATTGATATATGCCATATATGTTACTCCTACATTTTTTACAAGTGAGTCACATATATCTCGCCTCCATCTCGCCTATATTGCGTTTATATATAACCTATATGAACCAACGCACGCACATATAGGTGGAAGTGTTGCATATATGTCGTTTGCGGTCTTATATATCTCGTTTATGTCATAAATAGGTCATATATACGTATTTTATATGGCAATCATCGGTCACCTATATAAGTTACATATATGTCTTTTACAGATCTTATATATGTCGAATATAGGTCGTCGTTCTCTAAGGGTGGTTACGAAAATTCATACCCAATCCTCCAGCCTAACCCAATGCTCCCAAAATCAACCACGAATCGAACGCTGCAATAATACCACGACGATAGCGATTCCATTGCCGTATGGGAATAAAAACACGGTCATCGAATCGCAGTTCGGGGATGCACGATAAGCATTGTGCGATCGGGATTAACAGATTAGCAATCGATAGGTTTTATTCTATCGGCGCTGTAAGCGTGAAAAGCGAAGATAATGAACTGGTTTCATAAATCGCGATAGCCAATCGACGTTCCCAAGCCTGCACGATAGATTCGAATGTGTTCCCAAAGAGTCGCGTTTTTAATAAGTCCACGTTTCGCTCGCTTGTTTCTCACGCTGCGCTCGGATTTGTGTTCGCGTCAGGCACGGATTGTGTACCAAGCCAGTGTCTCATTGATCGCCTGCCTGCCTTCCACCTGATATGTTGCCGCTGGGATTTCGTTCTATTCATCTGCCACGGATTAATCGCGGCGTACGACGATTTTACGACGCGATCGAAGGTCTCAATCAGCGCGATTCATGCAAATCAGGTCTCGGGAACTTGTCAGTGGGGGCAGTTGTGGATATACGGGCCAATGGGGGGAGGGGGGTGGATACTGGAGTGGTTATTTCGAGATTTTACTGTACTTGAGTCGTTTATTTATCCGCGGATATTCATTTATGATGTTCATATTTTGCATAAACGAAATAATATTTGAGTAATCATTAAAATGATTTTAAGTGATACTTTTTTGAACATTTATTCGTCTCTATTTTCAGTTTTCTTGAAGCACCATTGTTCACTTCACTAGTGACGCAAGTGTCAATTTTGAAATACTTCGCACGTTTCGAAAAACTGCGCACATGTTGAATTTTCAATGGTTATTGACGGTGACACGTTCGCGACATTTGCGTCTCCTTCGTGCATATCATTAAGATATTTGCGACTAGTTTGTTGCGAAATTCGTCGTTTGTCACGTACCGATAATCAACTCTTTCGCGAATTTGAATTCTAATTTTGCGCGAAGAAAAATCTTGCATTTCAGTACGCGCAGAAGTTATTGATGTTTTTGTAGCAAGGGAAGTGTTTTCGGACACGAAATTATACATCGCGTGAGTTACTTGACAGTTGAAATTGACGGAGAAATTGTTTTTTTTTCTGTTTCAGAGCCTGATCTTGCAGACGGTGAGTCTTTGGATCTTTATCAATAACATTTTGAACTCCGAATAAATTTCACATTTTCTCGAGAGACTCGAGTCCTCGCTCGGGCGGACCGTGTAGAATCGAAGGTTATGAAGAAGTCACTTCATGAAGGGACACGTATCAATTTTTGAGTGTATATACTTATTAAACGTTCTTTGTATACTTCCCCCCCCTCGCTTGTTTGCTTGCCTTCGTTGCACATTGTGACATTTTTACATTTTAACATTTTTTGTGGGTGTTTTATGTATTTTATAGTTCCACATAATATTATACAAAAACATGTGGCCACCGCCACCTCTATAAGTTTTCCGTCAATTTACATCAATTCTTGGCGATTCCCATCAAGTCCAATCAGTTACCATCGATTTCCATCAATCACCATCAATTCCCGTAGGTTCCCACCAAAACCCATCGATTTCCATCAATTCCTGTCGGTTCCCATTATTTCCCATTGATTTTCTTCAATTCTCATCGATTTCCATCAATTTCCATCAATTTTCATCAATTTCCATTGATTCCCATCGATTCCCATCAATCTTCATCAATTCTCATTGACTGCCATCAATTCCCACATATTTCTGTCAATTTTCATTATCCCCATCAAATTCTCATCGATTTCCATCAATTTCCCATCGATTTAGATCAATCGCCATCAATTTCTAGAGATTTTCATTAATTCCCATCGATTTTCATCCATTCCCAACGATTTTCATCAATTCTTATCGATTCCCATTAATCACCAGTATCCCCATCAAGTGTCATCGATTCCCATTAATCCTTATCAATTCTCATGATTGCCAACAATTCCCACAGATTTCTGTCAATTCCCATCGATTCCTATCAATCACCATCATCCCCATCGATTTCCACCAAATCTCATCGATTTCCATCAATTCCCATAGATTTCTATCAATCACTGTCAATTCCTAGAGATTTTCACCAATTCCCATCGATTTCCATCAATTCCCACGATTCTCATCAATTTTTATCGATTCCCATTAATCTCCACCAATTCCCGTCGATTTCTGTCAATTTTCATCGATTTCCATCGATTTACATTGATTCCTATCTGTTCCCATCGATTTCTATTAATTTCCATCGATTTTAATCAATTAACATTAATTCCCACCGATTTCTCACAATCCTTATCAATTCTCATAGATTGCCATCAACTCTCACAGATTTCTGTCGATTTCCATCGATCCCCATTTATCCCCATCACTTTACATCAGTTCCTATAGATCCTCATCGTTCCCCATCGACTTCTTTCAATTCCCATAGGTTCCAATCATTTTCCATCATTTCCTATGAATTATTATCATTTTCTATCATTTCCCATTGATTCCCATCAATTTCCATCGATTTCTATCGAATCCCATAAATTCCCATCATTTTTCATTCATTCCCATCATTTCCCATGAATTCCCATCGATTTCGATCAATTCCTATAGACTCCTGACAATTCCTATCGATTTCTATAGGTTCCTATCAATTCCCATAAACTCCTATCAATTCCCGTAGATTCCTATCAATTCCCATTGTTTACCACGCATTCCCATCGATTTCCATTAATATTCATCAATTTCTATCAGTTCCCATCAATTTCTATTGATGATTATCGATTTACGAAAATTTCTATAGAATCACACCAATTTCCGACGATTCCCATCAATTACCATGGATTTTCATGAATCCCCATAAATTCCCATCAATCCCCATCAATTCCTACAGATTTCCATCGATTCCCGTTTATTTCTAGCAATTTACTTCGATTTATATCCACTCCCATCAATTACCATAGATTTCTGTTAATATCCATCGATTCAATTACAATGCTTCATAATAAATTTATATAGATTCCCATAAACTCTTATTTATTCTCATTAATTATTTTTGATTCTCATTAACTATCATTAATTCCCATCAAATATCATCAATTCCTATCGATTGTCATTTATTTATATTTGTTTCTATTGCCATCAACATCTATTGTATTCCATAAATTCTCATGTATTCCTCAAAACTGCCATTCATTCCCATAAATTACTACCGATTCCTGGAGTCTTCTATCAATTTCTATCGATTTTTAATAATTTTCAATGAATGTCTGTTGAATGTTTTTTTATTCCTTACAATAACTATATATTTCACATAAATAAAACGTTTGCACAAATGTCCAAAAAATTCATAAATTGAAATCGATTGGTTATACAAAAATACATATAAACCTGAATAGGGGCTGGGGCGCGGAGCGCGCAGGAGGCAAAGCCCTTTAGTATTCGTATAAAAATGTTTGTTTATGTTACATATCGGAAGTAAAATCGCGGTTCTCACGTATGGCTATGTAACTCGGTGATGACGCGTGTCGCTGATACGATATTCGGCTCATATTCGTCTCGGGTGGGTATAGTATGTCCACATGATGTGATAGTGTATAGTAATACTCGTTCCCAGCTCGTAACGCACTGCTCGCAACGCTCGGTTGCGCAACACCGCGAGCTCTTCCTGGATGCAACTGACGTAATCCTTATCAGGATAAACGGCAGAGCATACGCGTGTTCAGCGCAGGGTGACGACCATTATATTATTTCGATGCCGTTCGCGCGAACCCGTTTTTATGCCCCTCGCATTTCCCTGCTCGAATCGCACATGAAATCATTGACTCATCCGAGATTGTTTCCGTACTTGATATTCGTTCGTACGGGATACTGTTTTGAGGTTTTGGGGGGGGGGGGGGGGGGGGGGGATTTCATTTTTGTACTGTTGGAAATTGTGGGGTGGAAAATAGAACTGTTCAAGTTATTCGTCTAAGGGATAGGATAGTTTATATTGAAATTGTGGTAAAATAAAATTATGGAATCTATAAAAATTTAATTTTACGATCGAGAAATCAGGAAAATATACTGTTCTCACAATCTAATTCGATTGATGCAAAAATACTCGCGGTCGGGAAAACAATGGGAATCTGATTGTTGAAAAATTAATTGCGTACGTGTGATAGTGCAAAGCAATGAGAAAAAAGTGCAATGGACTTAATGAAAATCACTTTCTCGTTATAACATAAAAGTTCCAAGGAAAAGGAAAGATTTCACAGCAGAAGAACAATGATGTCATATTATGAAGAATTATTACGTGATTGTTACGTGAACTCTGCGAAAACAGTATTCTTGTCATAATAAACGATCGATGTGTCAATATACACAATATTCGAAAACTGTTTACAATTTCGAATTTTTTATGAAAAAATATTGGATTTTTTTTTCGAAGTAGGAACAAAAAATTGATGAAAACCTCAGATTAGGAACGAGAAAACATTTCGAAAATTGATCCAAACGAGCCAAAGTCTTGAATGAAACTTCTTTCTCTTTTTTTTTTTTTTTTTTTTTTTTTAATATTTTTACATTATTTTGTTTTTCAAGAGTCACACAATTTTCAGTACGTGAAAATCAAAAGTTCAATTATGTAATAAGAGTGTTTAGATACAATACATAAAATCACTAATTTACGACTCGAGATAATCACCGATTTCGTAACATTTAAATTTTCACTCATCAAATCGATCGAAACACTAACACGTTAATTTCTGCAATATTTCATCGTTAATGCTTTTTTCACTTCTTCCGCATTTAAAACTAATTGAAATAGTCGATAAAATTGATGAAGATTTTTTTATTTCTGTCGGTTACGAAGATGTTCAGCTTTCTTTGACGATCACTAAAAATAGGAAAATTATGTTGAATTTCGTAAAACGCTTTTAAATGCTGAATTTTAAATTGCAATTTTTGAGCGGAAATTTTTTATTGTTTATTATTTTAATTTTAGAATGTTATATTTAAGAATATTTGTTGTTCGCTGAAAAATGTCATTTTTGAGTTTTTCTTGAATTTCAGAAACAGAATATTGTAGGTTTGGAAGTTTGGAAAAGTCAAAAATTTCAAGTGTTGGAATTGAATAAATTTTACTTTCGCGTTTATTATTTTCATGTTTCGGTGTCCAAGTCATGAAATAATTAAATTTGAACTTAGAAATAATTTAGACACTGGACCTTTTAATTTTTGACATTTTTTTACACTTTTACCTTACATTAAGATCAAATTACATAAATTCTGTAGTTTGGAATATTTTCTTCTCCAGATTTACGAGTATCGATAATTTTATTTTACTTCTTGATTTTTTCTTCTCAAATCAAAATAGTCTTTCTTTTTTTACCAATTTCAATTCAGAAAATGCCAGAAAAGAAATTGACATAAAATTACTAAAATGTTGTAGCTAACTGTATCTCGGAGATTTTAGGGTGATAATTCACTATTTTTTTTTTTTTTTACTCTTCTTTCATTCAACTGTCTTCATAAAATAATTGTTCCAGTGGTAAAAACATGAAAATCTCGCAAAAAGTACATTTGAAGTATTCGATATTATCCTTCAGTTTTCTTTTCTTTTTTTTTTTTTGCAACAACTGGAAAATCACTTGAAGCAATTTCACGGACTTGAAATATTAGAGAACGATTTCATAATCGAGAAATTTCCGGAGAAATCCTAATATTTTACACGTCAAAGTACCACTCCTCATTTCAGAAACAGACACACGAGAACATCGCAATCAGTGCTTCACGTATTTCGTGTAAATAGACCGTAATATTTGAGGCAATGAATTCGAACGGAAAATTTATTGGTGGCCGTCTCTTTGGAATGCACTTTGGGGAGCAATAAAAGCATTTTACCCATAGTTTCCCACGAAACTTGAACTTTAAAATCATTGTTTGAGAATGGATCTTCATTTTCCGTTGTTAAATGGAAATAAATGAAGTTTAGTGTATTTTTGAAATACATGAAGTGAAGGGGGAGGGGGGGGAGGGGGGGAATGTTTTTTGTTCCGGAATTTTTGAATGAAAATAAAATAAGAAATATTTGAGAACATATTTTACCGAACGTTTCCGGAGGATGGGTATTGTTTGAATTTTCTGACATGAAATGAGATTTTAGGGAAGTGATGAAAGTGACAGAAGTTTATATTTTTAAAACAGTTGGAATTTGGATTTTCTCACAGAAAATTTAGTTAGCCTTAGCCATCTGGGAGCGATGAGATTTCGATGCCAAAACTTCCCCAAAAGGCGATTTTTAGGCGACGTTTGATTGACTATGTAAAATCGTTCAAAAATTAATTCGAGAGCGTTTTTCGAACGATATTACTTGAATTTGCATTTCGTGCAATTTTGATATGCTCTATATATACAATCTTTGATAATTGTATTTTTAATCGTTTTTTGATAACTTTGCGAAATTTGAGTTCTAAAAATTTTTAAATTCTGAGTTTTTGATAAATTTGTTATATTTCACGTTTTTTCGGAATTTGAAAATACCGGGTTTTCTGAGAAAATTAACATGGAGTTTTTTCGGAAATTTTGAAAATTGTCAGATTTTAGAAACATTTATGAATTTTAAGTTCATTTTAGTGGAAAAATTCTAAGTTTTTCGGAAAGATGGAAATTCGTAGTTCTACAACACATTTGCGAATTTTGAGTTTTTCTGAAAATTCGAATATTTCGGGGTTTGCACAAAATTTGTCATTCAGAGTTTTATGAAAATTTTAAAAATTGTTAGTTTTTGAAAATGATCGTAAAGTTTGATTTATTTTTAATGTTTTTCACAAAAATCGAAAAATGTTGAGTTTCCTAAAAATTTTGAGAATTCGAGTTTTTTGAAAAGTTCGAAAATCTTTAATTTTTAGGGAAATTTGTGAAATGTTGTGTCTTTTGAAAAATACGAAAATCTCAGATTTCGAGAAAGTCTAAAATTTTATGTTTTTATTTTAATTCCAGAATTATAATATTTTTCAAACATTCAGAAATTTTGAATTCTTAGAAAATGACATGAATTATAAAATTTTTTGGAATGTATTGAGTTCGA
>JAPYZK010001467.1:0-21600 GCA_030522785.1 Platygaster equestris | reverse complement strand
GAAAAAAAACCATGGGAAGTCAGTACAACTTATCACGAAAATTATTCAGAATCATTGGAAAACACTCAAAGTCGTATTTCACAATAGCATTCAAATTTCGCTTCAATAGTGGAATACCAACGATTCTATATTCAGATGATTACGAGTTGCAATATTCCAGCATTTCGCACAATATTTCATCCATAGAAAGTGCACTATCGAACTGAATTCCCAACAACTTCGAAAGCGATCGTCAGCTTTGTTCTCGAGATATTAATGACGATTGGCGTTATAATCGATATTCTCGTAGTCTCCACCGTGCAAACGCGACGGTCCATTGAACGTACATTCCACGCCGAAAATTTTGCAGGGGAACAAACAACAAATATAGACTTTTCTGACATATCACGAACAATAAAAAACCGGAAGAAATTTCCCTGACAATCCCAGGTGTTTTTCAGGGCATTTCATTTTCCCTGAAAATTCCTACAGGTTTTCCAGGTGTTCAGTGTTTTTATTTACACATCTAGTATCATCAACAATTATTTCAAATTCATGAATTAGGAATTTCCGAATGAAAAGAGTTCAAAAGAAACGGAGAAAATTGATACGAAAATTTTTTCCAACATAAAAAAATCCATTTCCAGTTCAAGGATGATTCGTTACTGATTGGTTACTCATAAGGTCTATCCAGACGAATTTTTTTCGTAGACATCCAGGTTCAAGGATATGAAATTTCATCCTTTAACTCCAAACCACCCTTTTTTGTTCTCTACGCTGGTAGAGAAATAAAGAGACGACGGAATTCCGAGGAGGGTTGAAAAATTCAATGGAATTACGTCATGACTCCGGACGAAGCACGTCAAAACGTCTCGAACGTTTCGGGCGTTTTTTCTCTACCGAATGTGGAATTGATTATCGACTAAGAGATTGTTGTGGTTTTTAGTATTTAATGTAAAATTTAAGTCGAATGTATTTTTGGTTGTTGTATTCCTTGAAGGTTTTCAGCCAGTTTCTCTCACCTGAAGTTAATTGGAGAACTTTATAAAATTTCACGATATTATTTGATGTATTGAATAATATTCTATGTAATGAAACCTTTGAATATTTGATAAGTTCGAAAATATTTGAATATTTCCTCAACAATTTCCAGGTGTTCCGAAATGCACATGTCATTCCTCAAAAAGGGTTTATAAATGTAAGTACATTACCCCTTCCCCCCCCACATTCTCTATTTACCAGAAAAAAACATAAATCTACCACTGACACAAAAATTAGAACCCATAGATTCATAACGAGAAGATTCTCTACAGTTTTCCTGCGGATGTTCTACTTAGGCAGTGGTACTGGTCAACGTTTCGTCAGCCACTAGTCGAGTGTCGTCTCTACAATACTAGAAAATGTATGGAATGGACTAAAATCTTGGCTTTGAGAGGCAAAATGTGAAAAAAAAAAAATTGGCAAAATATACAGATTCGGAGACACTCGTTTTTAGTGAACCGCCGACCACGAACGCAAAATTTCGAAATAAAAAGAGTAAAAATCATAATATTATCAAAACGAAAATTGCAAAAAAATCTTAAAATTTGAGGGTGAGTAGCTGGACATACCAGGTTTCTGAGCCCAAATTTACGGGACCCTCCCTCAGATATTGCGTCCCTGCATATGACTTTAGGCAAAAACACATTTATGAAGTATTAATTTTTTCCTAAAATCATCCGCGAGGACCTAATAGAATATTCGTAGGGGTAATTTCATTTCGTTCGGTTTTCCAACTTTTTCTATAAACCGTATCTCAAAATTTTCTAAAAATCTTAACCCTTGCCTGCCTGAGTACTAAGTATTCTCAAATATCGCTCCAAACTTTAGCAAACGCGAGTGTCATTTATACGAGTGACCGTCTCTTATGGAGGTGAGTATGCTTTAGCAATCAAGATCCATTCCCTAAAATCCACAGTTCCATAAAATTACAAGAGATATAACACAGTGCCATAGAATGACCAGAGATGTAGCCGGCGAAAGTCGGAGCTCCCCCCCCCCCCACCAATAACGACGCAAATGGCCGAGCGCCCAAGGTCCGGAATATGTCAAGGGCGAAGACATAAGAGGCCGGTAATCGATCTCCCGGTTTTGCTCTCGCCACGGGCGCTCCTTTTTCCCTTCGGGGATTTGCCCGGGAAAAGTTTGCCCTGAAGAGAAGGAGACGCGAGAATATGGACGGACAGGTATGAGTCTCCGCGCTCCTTTATTAATGTACTCCGGCCTTTTATGTGCGTCTTATGTATTCCGAGGGCGCGCGGGCCGCTCTCGAATTACGGGGGAAATATGGTAAATAAGTTTTGTAAAAAGCCTTGGAAAGGGCCGAGCCTCCGTTCGAGGGGATCTCTAACGAAATGCACTTCAGGCGGGTAAAGAGATCAGCGGGCGCTACTTATGACTTTATTTACTTCGCCTGCGATATGTGGGGGTGAGAAAGGGGGCTTGCGAAACGGCACGAATTTCGAAGCCTGAGGGTGCGACTCGGGAATTGGTACAGCGTTTTTGTCGGGGGAAAAATTGCGTTTATTTAATGCCCGCGAGGAATATGCAATTTCGTGACCCTGCTGAGAGTGGACGAAATAATGGATTACCTGATTGTTGACGTATGGCATGCGAGTTAGTGGGCAAATAAGCTGTTCGCCCACGCTCATCTTAACGACCTATAGCTATTTACTCACTCACGCTCAGTTTAGCGACCGTTTGCGCACGGATAATGGAAACAAGATGGCGGACGAACGACTCGACATATATCGAAACGTCTAATTCCCTAACCCTAACCTCAAAATTACAAAACTGTGTATTGCTGCAATGTTTTTGTTGTTGTTCATAAGAGTGTCGAATACAGTCGTAATCAATCCCGATGGAAAGCAAAGCAACGAAAGGGATAATTAGTTTTGAACTCCCTACAGTACGTAGCAAAGCTCTAAGTGTGACTCGCTACGCTCGTGAGGCAATCTCCACGCTCGAGGAATCTCCTCTTTCTCCCACTAGTCGCACAATATACTATAATTGTCGATTGACTATAAATGTCGCTAAAGGATATTCCCAGGTTCAAGAATTCGATTTCTTGAGTGTTTTTGTATGTTTTTGAAGGATTCGGAATTTCGAAATTTCGAGATTTGAATTCTTGACTTTCTTCGATTCGGAGAATTTAATGTTGATAATTTGAAAATAATTCTAGTTCGGTAATTATATTATATATTCGAGCTACTCACTCAGAAACTGCAGATGTGGAAAAATAGCGGTTATATTAGAAGGGACTCACCTGGAACAAAAAATCAAAAATCAGTGGTTGATTACAGTGTACAAAAATATTTATTGATTATATCACATATAGCAGACATTTTTTCGATTAGTTTGGGATGGAATTTGTGTTTTTCATTTTAGACGAACTTTTTCCCTGGCACTTTTTCGACATGACAGACAAATTACACAATAGATGAATTTTAGATCGAACATAATTTTTTGAAACTTCAAACCCAAAATTCCAAAATTTTTCGAACTTCGAAACACCGATATGTTAAAAATTTCGAAACTTCCAAGCTTCAGAGCTTCAGAATTCTTGACAACTTCATAAACAGAAATTTTAAGACTGAAAATTTTTAAACTCAACCATTTCAAACAACCAGTTTCAAATTAGTAAGAATTTTACAATTTTTTACGATTCTCAAAAATATCGGAATTCTAAACTTCACAATTTACTGCACAATCTTAAAACTTAGAAAATTTTGAAACTTTTAAGCTGCAAATTTTGAAACTTCTTCAGAACTTCAAAATTCTACGAAATTCCCGGAACATAAAAAGTCCAAAACCGTTTAAACTTACAACATCTCTAAAATTACCGAAAATTCGAAACTTCATAATTTTTATAAATTACAGAACTTCTAAAATTTTAAAGCTTCAAGAGTTCTACAGTCACAAGAATTACAAAACTTCATAACTTCAAGCTCCAAAATATTTAACGACTCAGAAGTTCATTGAAACCCGTCGAAACTTCAAAATGCCGAAATTTCAAAAATGACGAAATTTCTAGGCTTTCAAATTTCAAAACTCCCGAAGCTTTAAGATTGAACTTTGAAATCTTCGAAAATTTTCAAAATGTCCAAAACTCTAGAACTTAAGAACTGTCCAAAATTGCAGAACTTTAAAAATTTCAAGTTTCCAAATCTCGAAAGTTTAAAACTTCAAAGAACTTTTTAACTTCAAAATGTTGTAATTTCAAAAATTACGAAACTTCTAGGCTTCGATATCCAAAAACTGGAAATTTCCGAATCTCCAAAAATTATGTAACTCAAAAACTTCTGAATTTTAAAATTATTCGAAGCTTCAAAATTCAGGAACTTTGAAATCTTCAAAAATTTTCAAAACTTTCCAACCTTCAGACCTTCATAACTATTCAAAATTGCAAAACTTCGAAAATTTCCAAAGTTTCAAAATTTCAAAGTTAAAAATTTATAAGTCCTCCTAAACTTCAACACTCAACATTCAATAAAAAAAATTAAACAACCCCACAACAAAATCTTTCATCCTCAAATCACCATACAGCCAACATTTTTTTCACCCCATTTCTCAGCACATTATAGAAACACCACAACATACACAATCTATTATAAACTCTGTAATAATCGCTCCTTTTCGTATCAAACAATTTCCCGTTCTACTTTTACGCTCCGTTAACGATTCCCCCACAAACGATGTTCATGCAGTTTTCCGGATCAAAGTTTCCAGTACAGGAAAAAGTACCGTAATTGGATAAAAACTCGCTAAATGATATTACATCAGTATTACCCAACCGTGTTTTATTCATGAAAAACCGGAGAAAAACTCCATTTTTATCGCAGACGTTGCATGATCGATGTGCTTCAATTAATCGAACATTGTCAATCAAAGTAACGACTGGAATGCTGTATCCCGCGATAAAACGCGCTGCGAATACCCGTTTGGCCGGGCAGAAAAAATAACGAAGGGGACTCGTCAATTTTTCGTCGCTGAGCACCCGGGATTTTCGCGACTGTCGCGGAACGACGCCAATTGATTGCCTGGTAAATATTTTTAATTCTTGCTGCGTCGACGTCAAGTGACACACACATTTTCTGTAATTTCAACTAATGAAAAGAGTGGGATGAATTCCAGGAAACAATCAGTTTCGCATACTGATTCGAACCGTGGACTTTCCCTGTTTTTTTATTCAAACAGTAAGTGGCCAGACATTTTCAAGTTCTCAAGAATAGCGTAATTTCACTAATTCGCAGCTGCCGAATTCATAACTAAAAAAAATCCATATGCTACTTCATAAACAATTCACGTTAGTCCGCCAGAATACGATTCCATTTTCACGAAAATTTCGCGTTTCTAGCACCCAATATCCCATTTTTCCGGAATAATTCGTACTCGCGTTTTCCCATTTACAGTGAAAACGAAGTCATCAATATTTCATTTGCAAATAAAAAACGGGGGGAAGCGAGTTTATTCGGTTCCGGAAAATGTAGTTCCATGCATTTCGGGATTGAAGTATGAATGAAATGATGAATATTTAGTTTATAATTCCAAAAAGCCTCGTACGAGAAGTAACAGGCGCGGAAGTGGGAAACGGCGGTGGAAACGGAGCCGGGAAAAGTCCGCCCGAATGAATTTTTCACGGGGGAGAGAACGCTCTACATCTTTAATAAACCGGGACTGGCAACGAGTTCCCTCGGCTCGGGACGCGTATATCGACATATCGAGTTGTAAGCGCGCCAAAACCCGGCGCCGGAAATGGGCCGTGGCGTGAAAAACGCCATTTTACCGGAGCCGATTTAAAGGTTATTCTGCAGTCTGAACAGAGTTAAATTCGAGAAATAGTGGAACACTGCACTACTGGATTCAATTAGTGAACTTTCACTCTTTTTCAGGGTAACTAAATTGGTTGAGAAAAAAAGGAAGGAGAAATTAAACATTATACATCGGATATTTCAGGGTTCAAACTTTTAAGTCGAGTGACAAAAGTGTGAATCAATTTCAAAGTATCGAAATTCCTTAAATTGAAGATTCAAAAATTGTGGAAAACGGAATTTGAGATCTCGAAATTCTAACATTTATCAATTTGAATCTATGTTCTATGGTAATTCGAAAATTTTAGTTTTAGACATTTTAATATCTCGAGACGGTCCCGATTTCGTCAATTTTCGAAAATTTTGGAATTTTTGTTTCTGGAGAATTCTAAATCGACTGTTTCGATGTTTCATGGTCGTCAAAATAAAAAATTCGAATTAATGTTGTTTTTTTAAGTAGATAGTCTATGGGGATTCTGGCTCCCCTACTCCTTCTTCAATCTATGAAATTCTATAATTTAATACATTTAAAAAAACTCAAAAAAATGTGAAATTGTAAGCAACTTTTGAAAATTGAAAAATTATTGAGAATTTGACGACTTTCTGGGAACGACAAAACATACGATGAAATTGAAAAAATTTTTTCAAAATTTGAGAAAATTCAAAAATTTTCAGAATATACCTTATTCCATGAAATCTTTATGATTGTACTCTATTCTGAAATATTTCTCGAATTTTTCCACACTTTCTCAATCTTTTCGAAATTTTTTCTCGATTTCAGCATATTTTTTATTATTTCCCAGAATTTTATTAAATTAATGATTCTATATGTATCTAGATTTTTTCATAATTTTACAGTTTTTTGAATTTATCACCAACTCTCCACTCTTCGTAACATAATGAGAGGAGGAGTGGGGGTTGGTGATAAATTCAAAATACTGTGTAATTATAAAAAATTCTAAATTATTATAAAATTATAAATTTGATGAAAAGAAATTTGATAAAATCAAGGTAAAAATGTGAAAAATTTAAGAAAATTTGGAAAAATTCATAACTGAATAGAACGAAACAAATTTTATAGAATAACCTTCTGAATTTTTTTACATTTTCTCAAAATTTTTAAAAATCTTTTCAATTTCATAATATTTTTTATCATTTCCCTAAGTCGTCAAATTTTCAATAATTTTTTACTCTACAATTGTTCATAATTTTACCCTTTTTTGAATTTTTTTTAATTCATCAAATCATAAAATTTTCTTGATTGAAGGAGGAGTGGGGGGAGCCAGAATCCCCATAGACTATCTACTATTTTATAAATCCAATAATTGTCCCATCGCAATCCATCGACTCAGAAAAATTCTCCACATCGCTACGATGCTCTGAGCACCTCCTCCCCCCCCCCCCCCAAACTACGAATTCCCACGTCCCGGTAATAACAAAAAATTACTCTCGCGGAAGTTGATATCCCGCGCAACATTTCGCAATTACTTTTTCATTTATTCAGGGCGATGCGCACTTTACACGTTCGCTCGTAATAAAGTCGAGCGAGTTGCGGCGCGGGGTAATGTCTCGCGACAGACCGTAAAAATCTATAACCCTTGTTAGATAGCCTCGGAAAAAAGCCAATTTTCCCGGAAAACAATCCCGGAAAAAGCTCTTTCGAGCCGGTTAATTCGAATAATTAAAATACACGGCGGAGGATTTTAAAGAACGGTACGCGCTCAAAGCAATGCTCATTATTGGATAATTTAAATTTCGCGCTGCTTTGCGCCGAGATACAACATTGATTACGTCCTTTTACGGGGGTTACATGACCCGAAAGGAAAATCCCCGTTGTGAAACGTTAATGCGCCAACAACCAAGCTCCACGCCCGCCATGTTGACAGCCCTGCAATAATGCCCTCCTCCTTCGGCCCCTTTTTCCACCGTATTTTCCGACTCGCTTGTATAATTATCAGGAGGAAATATTGAGTAGTTATTTAGACCTCTATCTTGTCGGTTTTTTTACGTCGTAATGTAAAAAAGGAAGGAGAAATTAAACATTATAAATCAAATATTTCGGGGTTCAAACTTTTTATTCCAGTAACGAAAGTGTAAATCAATTTCGAAATATCGAAATTTCTCAAATCAAAGACTCGAAAATTGTAACTCAAAAATCAAACATCCATTAATTTGAATCCGTGTTCTATAGGAGAAATTCAAGGGGCGATTCACTCTGGGAGTCAACTTGGGAATTAAACTAAAAAAAAAACAAATTTGCTGGGCCTGAGGCGAAGATTTTCGAAGGGGTTCCTCAATTAAATGTTGTTGTGAATAATAAATTGGACTTTTAACGTTTCGGAAATATTAGGAATCCTGGAAATCTTGGAATATAGAGGTTTTAGAATTTTCAAGATTGGAGATTATTGAATCTTGCCATTTTTGAAGGTAAACACTCAAGGTTTTGGAATATGTCCTGGAAATTTTACAATTTTCAAACTTTGTACGTATTTTGAAGTTTTGAAGTCTAGAAATTTCGCAATTTTTTAAATTGTAGAACTTCGAAATTTCAAAATAATGAAGTTTTGGAACTTATGAAGCTTTGGAATTTTGTATTTTCGGAGAATTATTAAGTTCTGCAGTTTTGGAAGTTTCGGAAATTTTACAAGTTTTTGAAATGTTGGAATTTTAAATTATCTAAGAATGTTCAAAAACTTTGGGATTTTAGAATTTTTAAGATTAAAAATTATCAAGTTTTTACAGTTTTTACAGTTCTGGAAATTTCGCAAGTTTTGAAGTGCTCGAATATTTTGAAGTTATGAAGCTTGGAATTTTCCAAATTTGAGAAGTTTTCTGAATGTCGAAATTTCGAAGTTTTCGAGAATTTTCAAGAACTTGGAAGTTCTGAAGAATTTTAAAGATTAAAAATTATCAAGTTCCGACATTTTCGAAGTTCTGGGAATTCCGCATACTTTCAAGTATTTCGAAGTTTTTAAGGAAAAAAATTTTTTAATTCTCGACATTTCAAGATTATGAAGTTTCGAAGTTGTAAAGTTAGGAAATTGTCAAAATTTTGGAACTTCCAAAGCTTCGGAAATTTCGGAATTTAATGGAATTGTCAAATTTCCAGGAATAATAAAGTACTGAAGTTTTTCGAAGTTTCGGAAATTTTGTGAGTAGTAAAAATGTTGAAATTCCGAAGTTTTCGAAAATGTCCAAGAACTTTGAAGTTTTCGAGATTTTCAAAGATGACAGGTAATTGAGTTCTGACATGTTCAAAGCTTCACATCGCTGACATCATGACTCCCATTTATCGGAGAGTGAATCGCCCCTCGGAGAAATTCTATAATTCTTCATTTTTTATTCAACATTAAATGATAATTCGAAAATTTTCGTTTGAGACATTTTAACATCTCGAGATTGTCCCAATTTCGTAAATTTTCTAAAATGTCGAAATTTTCATTTCTGGAGAATTCTAGATCGACTGTTTCGATGTTTCATGGTCGTCAAAACCCAAAATTCGAACCAATCTAATTTTTTTTAATCATCCAAAAATCGTCTCATCGCGATCTATCGACTCAAAAAAATTCGCAAAAGAATTTTTTACGTCTTAATGATGAAATTTTGATTGTTGGCAGCGAAGTTGAGAAAAATACAAAAGTTTCACAATTTAGAATTTGGACCTTTGACAGTTAAATTTGGAATGTGGAAATTCAAATTTGTGAGATTCCGAGATTAAATTAATTTCTTCTGATCTGAAAATAATTCTGAAATCAGCTTTTATCAGAACTCTGAAATAACTGTGCCACATTCTCACCATTTGCATATTAAATTCTCTCTGGCTAAAATGCCCACTTGGAAATATCACGGGAAATATAATTTGTTATTTATACTCTTCTGGAAAATCTCTTCATTACTCAGTCTGCCACTGATAAATTTTCCATGATTCACAGTGTTCCAATGTTAGAAATAGTTCATTTAATATCGAGAGTGCGCCCAATTTTTCACCAATTTATAACGGGATGGAATATTCACTCTCAAAGTTGCAGCTGAATCACAAAGTATTTCGGGAATGAATACATTATTAAATTGTTGGAATATGCAGGTGGAATCAGAGTGGAAAATCTCACCCCTGGCAAATTGAAACTCGACGATGATATTTTTTTCCAGCAACGTGCAGTTTATAATTATTATTGAACGGAAGCAAATACCCTTCATGTATTGAAAAGCTACACCCTTTTTTCTTTCGGAAGGAAAATCAGCTTGACGAATAGATTTATGACGCATTTTCATAGTTGTTTCAAGATTAACGAATTTCTGAGAATTTTGAAGAAATTTTTTCGTCTTAGAAGACATTTTGTTAATTATTATGAACGTTGAAAAATTCGACAGACTTCATTTGGGAAACTCTGCAAAAATTGTTCGTTTCAAAAACGATGGTGTGACGATTTTGAAAATTTTCCAGAATTCGAAGTGTTTTTGGAGTTTTCTTCATCAAAGACTATAATTTTCATCCATGTTTAAAAAAATTTTTAAGTTTAAAAGTTTTGGAATTTTGACGTTTCTGAGAATTGTGAGGAATTGCGGAATTATAAACAATTTCGATGTTGTAAAGTTGTAAAGTTTTGGGATTCACAAAATTCCGGAAATATAGAAAGTCTTGAAGCTTTGAAGAATTTTGGAGCTTTGAAATTTGAAAATTTTGGTTTTTCGAAGTTCTGATAATTTCAGAAATTATATATTTTTTATAAACATGATGCATTTTCATAATTGTTTCAAGAATTTCTGAAAATTTGAAACAGAGTGATTAGTTTGATATATCTTGTTAATTTTTATGAATGTTGGAAAATTCGACACAATTAAATCGAGAAATTCTAGAAAAGTTTTCCATTCCAGAAAAAATGGTTCAACAATTCCGGAAATTTTCCAAAATTCGAAGTGTTTTTGGAGTCAAACATTATAATAATGAAATACTATAATCTCCGTCTATATTTTGAAAAGTTTCCAAGTTTGAAAGTTTCGGAATTTTAAAGTTTCTGAAAATTGTAAGGAATTGCGGAATTTTGAAGAATTTTGATGTTCTAAAGTTGTAGAGTTTTGGGATTTACAAAGTTCCGAAAATTTCGAAAGTTCTAAAGTTTCGAAAAGTTTTGGATCTTTGAAGCTCAGTAATTTCGAAATATTCAAAATTGCGGTTTTTCAAAGCTCTAAGAATTTCAGAAATTTTATATTTTTCACAAACATGATGCATTTTCATAGTTGTTTCAAGATTAACGAATTTATCGGAATTTTAAAATAATTTGTTATTTTCAGGAAATACTAGTACTTTCTTTATTCTCACGAGCATTGGAAAATTCGACAGAACTGATTCAATAAACTTTAGAAAAATTTTTCGTTTCAGAAAAAGTTTTCTTAAAATTTCGGAAATTTTTCAGAATTCGGAATGTTGTTGGATTTTTGGATGAGGCTCTAAACCACTAAGATGTTCTTAAGTCGTACACACTTCGAATTTTCAAAGTTTCGGAAGTTTCAAATAATTCTTGAGTTATCAAGCTGAGTAATTCCAAAATATTTAAAATTTTGGTTTCTCAAATTTCTCGACGTTCCAAAAGTTTCACATTTTTGATAAACATATTTCATGCATGAAATCTCGTCAGGAATAACTAAACAAAACGCTGCAAAACTTAAAAATATCATGGAATCTCAAATTCAAAAAATCCCTGACAACACGATTCTACATCAATAATAATCAAAATGCAATCACCATTGAATATACGTGCAAGTCTCTGAATCATTAAGAGAAATTGCAATTACTAATTTCGACGTTTGCCGAAGTCGATAAAGTTACGACTCAACGGAGCATTACGAGAATCACGTTCCACGCGTATGCCAGAGAATTAGCAATTCGTCATATTGACCCTTTTCATTCGCGAAAGCATTTCGGATATCTAATTTACATCGTTTCCGACGACGTTCCCGGAGAGCGAGTGATTAACGGTCGTCGTGTCAAAGATGGAGCCCCCTATTAATAGGCAGAATTGCGAAGTTTGCATTCATAATTACATAAAATCTCGAGCTTTCGTGCTCACAGAAACGTTGTTGGCGTTTACCCAATCAGCAATGTTTTTCAAAACAATTTCGAGTTACGTGAAATCCATCAGGGTTCCTCGTGTTTTGTGTCTCTCGTACGTATTTAACGAATTTCGAGAAGCATCGACAAGTCAGTAAAAAAAAAATCAGTGAGCTGCCGGCACTCAAGTTTAATGTGTGAAAATCTTGTGCACACTATGTCTTCATCTTCTAGCATCTTTTAAAATTTTCTAGAACCTTACAGAACCATTGATAATATTCTAGAACCATGCAGAACCTTTTAAGACTGTCTAGGACCTTTTAGAACATTTCAAAACCTTCTGGAACCTTACAGAACCGTCTAGAACCTTCTAGAATCTTCGAGAAAATTCTCGAGTATTCACGATCCTTCTAATATCTTCTGGTACCTTTCAAAACCTTTCAGAACCTTCTAGAACTATTATTAACTTTGAAAAACTATTTAGAACCTTCGAGAACCTTCTACAACATTCCGGACCAGTCTTGTAAAACATTCCGAAACCTATATACAACTTTTCAGAAGCTTATAGAATCTTTAACTACCTCCTAGAACATGCCAATACCTTCAAAAACTTTCTAGAACCTTTTAGAACATTTCAAAACTTTTTAGAACCTTCTGGAACCTTACAAAACCTTCTAAAAACTACAAAAACCTTCTAGAATTCCTCAGAACCTGATCCAGAAAATTTCAGAACCTTCTAGAATATTATAAAATCTTTAACTACCTTGTAGAACATCGTGATACCTTTAAAAACTTTCTGAAACCTTTGAGAACGTTTCAAAACCTTCTACAATCTTCTGGAACCTTACAAAACCTTCTAAAACCTACAAGAACCTTCTCGAATTTCTTAGAACCTGACCCAGAACATTTAAGAATCTTTTTTTTATCTTTCGAAACCTTCTAGAACCTTCCAGACTCCTAGAACTATTTAAAAACTTCTACAACATTCCTAAAAAGTCTAGTAAAGCAGTCAAAAACCTTCTACAATTTTTCAAAACCTTCTAGAATATTATAGAATCTTTAACTACCTTCTAGAACATCCCAATACCTTAAAAAACTTTTTAGAACCTTTTAGAACGTTTCAAAACCTTCTACAACCTGCTGGAATCTTACAAAACCTTCTAAAACCTACAAGAACCTTCTAGGATTTCTTATAACCTGACTCAGAACATTTCAGAACCTTCTCGAACATTCACGACCCTTCTACCATCTTCTGAAACCTTTCAGAACCTTCTAGAATTATTTATAACCCTTCAGAACCATTCATAACATTCTACAACGTTCCAGAACAAGCTTGTAAAACATTCCAAAACCTTCTACAACTTTCCAGAACCTTCTAGAACATTCTAGGATCTTCAACTACCTTCTAGAACATCCCAGAACCTTCAAGAACTTTCTAGAATTTTTAGAACCTTCCTGAAGATTTTAGAAACTTCTAGCGATCGACGCTATGCGTGGATCTCTGTAAGGTCGCCTTAACTCTTGTCTCTTACACCTTACACCTTACACTTACATACTGGCACATACCAGGAGCGAAATTGAAGATGTTTACACATAAACAAATAAAAAATAACAAAATTCATGATTTCCTTCGTCTCGAAAAAAAGTCCTCTGTATCAGATTACGAAACATCATTTTTTATGTACTTCAAGTGTCTTCCACCCCAACAAAACTTTTTCTCGCCTTTTGTTCTCGCATTAGCCGAATGTAATGGACATCAAAAGTTGAGCGATAAGACAAGTTCCATTATAAAACTAAGGAATTTGTCACTGCCTCGGAGGAAAAAAACAATACGAAACTCTGGCATCTGCCGTTTCGCTGTCTTTCCCGTAAGAATGAAATATCATTGTTATTGTGCAAGGCCCTCTTATACCGTGGACGTGTACCTTACGATTCCGTCGTGTCATAATTCAGTACCAGCCTCCAACAATAAATGGAAGAAAGAAAAGCTTCTTTCCCGGCGGAAGAATTTCAGGGACAATAAACCCGGATCTGAGACAATCATGAAACACAGATAAACTCGAATAATAAATAAAAAAAGACGGGAATTATTCAGATAAAAGGGCTCTCTCGTCCGATAGACATTTCATGAATTTTTCGTTTTCGTACTCCGAGGAATTAATTTCTCCTCTCGTTCGGAAAAAGCATTGCTTTTAGATGCATATTTTACGGAGCTCTCTCTGATAAAAAGTCAAGTTTCTCCCTTTCGCGAAATTTTCATGCGCGAGCTTTTTCTGAAAAGCGAATTTCACCAAGGAATTTTTCATTTGCCGGTAAATTTGGAATTTCAACGCGATTACACTGATTGAACTCCCGGGCTATGTAAAGGCATTTTTAATATGTTACGGAGTTTACGAACTCGGAGGTTGGAACATGATGAACAAGTCGCAAAGGACTGAAGTTCGAATGGAAAAAATTGTGAGAAAACAAGCATTTTCTAAGGGTCGCCAACATCCTCACCCCACCCAAATTTTCTGGGATATAAAAACCTATAGCAGGTGAAATTAATTACGACTCGAACAAAACGATTGGACGAATGAATTTTCACTCGGTCGTTAAAAGCCGGGCTTTTTTTATCGTTCGCTGCTCCGCCTGGGGCGTCAGACGCGAGAACAAAATCTGAGGGAAAATATCGTATGCGGGGCGGCAAATGTAGCAAACATTTCCGTTTTTAGTCGAGGCAAGCGAATCTGGCGAATCGCGTTTTTCCTGATACATATTCCCGACGTCTTTTGTGCGATTGAATACACGCCGATTGTGGAGTCCGATATGTACTTGTCAAACTTGAACGTGGGATACTCATGCTGAAAAATCGCGCACTATTCCTGCTGTGAGGGGAACGTGCTTTTTGGCCGGTTTTCACCCAAGTCTCGTGCCAATTTAAAAGTGCCCCGGGTTTGTTCGAAAAGCCGTCGGCACTTACCTCATTTTTCACCTCTTATCCCGTTTTCTCTGAATCTTCAGGAACTCGTTAGGTTTTTGCGAGATTTTCTGCGGTAACGAAGCAATTATCGCGGTTTTTTGGAATATTGTTTGAAGTTGGCGAGCTTTTTTGATCGTGAGATTATTCTATGACATTTGCGGGTTTTTCAGGACGGAGATGTAATTTTTCCGGATTGAATTATCAATGTTTTACGGGTGCTTCAGTTGTTTATAACGGAAAAATTTGTTTCGATGGGAGATTTTTATGATAGAATATGTCTTTTTGAAAACTCGAAATTCCAGAACTCCTATATATATTTCAAAATTACTGAAACAGCTGAGCTTCAAGGCTTTGAAATTTCAGAACTTTCGGGATCTCCGAAAATTGAACGATTCCGTGGCTTGACGAGTGTTCAAGTTTGAAATTATTCAAAATTTAGAAGTGGTTGAAAACGTTACAAAATTTTATGATTCTGAAACATCACAACTCCAAAATATTCTGAAACTTTAACACTCATGCAAATTCAACAGAACTTCACAGTCCCGAAACTTCGAAAATTTCGAAATTATGTACTTGTCAACTTCAAAAAAAAAAAAAATATATATATATTTACACATTTTACAGAAAATTAACATCATTTTCTTTGGTTAAATTATTCCTACACTTCAAAATACCAAAGTTATCAGAAAATTTTCAAACTCCTAACCCTTAAAACTTCAAAATTCTTCAAAACTTTCAGAATTTTAAATACCTTTGAAATCTTAAAACTCGACCACTTTCGAACCTCGAAATTGTTCAAAACTCTTAAAATCTGTGAAATTCTCAAAAACTCTCGAATTGGGAACTTCACGAATTTAAATCTCCTGATTATATAGGAACTCGTAAATTTCTGCAAATTCGTCGAAATTTAACAATCCCAAAACTTCAAGAATTCCGAAACTTCAAAGCTTCAGAACTTCATAATTCACATAAATTCATCATAACTACACAATTCCAAAACTCCGCAAATTTTTCCCAATTTTCTAAAATTCGAAAACTTAGACCTTTTGAGTTTTGAACGTCTTCAAAACTACACAATCCTTTGACTCTTTCAAGAACTTAAAAATTTCATAACTTTCACACTTTCCAAAGCTTCAAAGTTCAAAAACTTCACATTCGTGCAAATTCCTCAAAACTCAAAAACTTCGGAATTCAGGAACTTCACAACTTTAAATCTTTTAATCATACCAAAACTCAAAAATTTCTGCAAATTCGGCGAAACTTGACAATTTCAAAACTTCAAAAATTTTGAAAATTAATGCTCAAAAACTTTATGATTAGTCCAAATTTATTATAACTTTACAATTCCAAAACTATGAAGTTTCGGAATTTATAAAGCTTTTTTAGGAATTATAAAGTTCGGAAGTTTTGGAAGTTCTCAAAATTTTGTAATTTTCAATTTTTTTATAATGTTCAAAAACTTTGAGATTTTAGAATTTTTGAGATCAAACATTATCAAGTTTCGACATTTTTACAGTTCTGTAAATTTCGCAAGTTTTGAAGTGCTGGAATATTCTAAAACTATGGAGCCCAGAAATTTCGAAATTTTTGAATTTTTCGGAGTTTTTTAAACGTCGGTTTTTGGAGTTTTTAACCAGATGCGCAACAACCCTACAAGCAACACTTGACCAAAGTATCACTCACACCCTTTGACCCTCTTCCCCATAAAAAAACATCCCCCCCCCTTTGACGAGCCATTAAAAATCAAGCAACGACAAGACCGAAAACACATCTCCCCGAACGCCTCTAATCCCTCTCCTCCGACCTCCCCGTATCAGCGCGCAAAAAGCGAGCAAAAGCTCCGAAAGCTTCGAGGGTTAATGCCATTCAACGCGGGGGCTCTCTCTTGATCAAACAAATGGAGGATCATGGGGGGGGGGGGAACTTGGCGGACACGCCACGTACAATGAATTTCTCCCTCTCTCCCCTTTTTTATATCCACGTCTTTCTCTCTCCACCTCGACCACTTTCTCTCTCCCGCATCTTGAATGGCTGGGAGGTACAATGAGCATATGCCAACAAAGTTATCAAGCCGTTGAATAGGCGATGAAATTATTCACGGGCAATCTGTCGTAAGCGAGTTAATTTCGCCCCGGCTGAAAATCTCCATATTCAGAGCGCGATGATACGCGGGGCATTACGCGGCGCGCAACGAGAAAACACTATTTGCGAATTATTCCGCCGCGGGAGATTGACGACTGCGGGCCTTGATTAAAGCAGGGACCGCTGTTTTCATTAGTTTCCGCTGCCCGCGACTCTTTTTCTTCCCCCGCTCGTTGTCTTGGACGTTTCCTTTTTTTTTCGGACGATGAATTCGTCGCGAAACTTTTCGCTACTTTTTTATCTTTCCGCGGTGTTTCTTTTTCTTGTTGCGCGCTTTTTCTTATCGGGGAGAAATTCGCGGCTTTTTCTTGCCGGGCGCCCCGAGGGGGACGGAATTTTTCGGGCAGGGTTGTGATTTTATTGTTGGTGGTTGTTTTGCTTCGTTTGTTTCTTTGGAGATTGTTTCGGGAATGATATTTTCTTCGAAATATTGTTTTGAGCGAGGGGAGAGTCAGTCTCCAAAAATGGGAGTCATGATTTTCAAGTTCGGAGTCATGATTTCTAGCGATGTCGAACTTCCTATGTGTTCCTAGCAATCGTATCCTGAAATTTCTGAAGTTTCGTAATTATTCGGATTTATAGAATGTCAGAAAGTTACGAAAATTCCAGAAATTGACCAACATTAAACTTCTAAATAATTAAGAACTTGAAAATCGTGAGATTTTGTGAATTTCGAATTTCTGGACTCTAGAACTTTGAAATACGTAAAAACTGCGAAAATCGAGAATTTTGGAAAACTTCCAACATGTCAAAACTCAATTATCTGTAATCTTGAAAATTCTTGTAAACTTTGAAATTCTTGTACATTTTCGAAAACTTGGGAATTTCAACATTTCTGAAATTACCAATTGTCTGAGCTTTCAAAAATTCAGGATTTCATGATTCCTCGAAACTTCACGATTTCATTAAATTCCGAAATTTCCAAAGCTCTAAAAGTTACAAAAATTTCAGAAATTTACAACTTCCGAACTTCAAAATCTTGATATCAAAAATTTTGATGATTATTTGAAAACGTAAAAATACTTGAAAATACGCGGAATTCCCAAAACTTTGGAAATGTCGAAACTTGATGATTTTTCATCATTGAAATTCTTCAAAACTTCCAAATTCTTGAAAATTCTCAAAAACTTCAAAATTCCGACATTTGAAAAACTTCAAAAAATTCAAAAATTTCAAAATTTCTGGGCTCCGTAACTTCAAAATATTCCAGCACTTCAAAACTTACGAAATTTCCGAAACTGTAAAAATGTCGAAACTTGATAATTTTCAATCTCGAAAATTCTAAAATCTCAAATTTCGTGAACATTATCAAAAAATTCAAAATTCCAAAATTTTGAGAACTTCCAAAACTTCCGAACTTCATAATTCTTAAAAAAGCTTTATAAGTCCCAAAACTTAATAATTTCAAAATTTCAAAGTTCTGAAAATTAGTTCCTGAAAATCTCGAAGTATTGAAAATTTCTTACCTTCTAGAGTTCAAAACTTTAAAACTCCAAAAATTTCTAGAACCTTAACAATCCCAACAAATCCCTTAAAACTCCCGAACTTGTAAATTTACGACACTAAAATTTTGGTTCTAGCTCGAAACCCTCTCGTGGACGGAAAACTTTTTCCTGTTTTCCGAATGTTCCCTATACTTTGCGGAAAACGGAATCCGCTACTTTTTTCCCGAGGCTTTCCCTTTTCTTTCTCTTCTTTCCTCCCTTGCAGTGAAATTCTAGCCGATTCCTCTTTCGCAGTTTCCCCTTTGCACCCACGATTCGCTTTTTCACCCGGCCTCCAGACCCACGCGGAAACCATGGTAACCAAGCTCCCACCGCAGACAACCGCAAAAGCTCGAAAACCCCCTAGGAATATGTGAATTTTCCGCCCCGAGGAAAAAATCCTAGGTTCCCCGGGGAATCGAACCCACAGCCTTACGCTTCTTACTTCAATTGTCAAACACTGATCCATCAATGAGATCGAGTTTTTCTAGACTCGGCTTTCGAGCTTTCTGAGTTATTCATAAAGTGTACACTGAGAAAAAAGGTACGGTAAGAATCACCAGATTCGTAGTCGTTCGTAATAAAGTAATAGAACCTGAAGTATTCATTAGTTCGAACTGGAAGATACACGTTCAATCTTCGACAGTATACATGAAATTTTCATGGGATAACATTAAGTAATTGAAAAACTACATACGATTATGATGTGGGAATCCTGGGGGATTTCATAGGAATCTGACGGACTACAAAATTCGATTGTGATTTCGAGTAAGATACAATTATGATAAGATATATATTACAATTATAAAATGATCCTCTATGTTGAAAAAAACGATATTCATATTTTACTGTTATTATCATTCTCTTGAAACTGACAATTTTTTTGTTCGACGATTGGATCAAAGATATTTTCATGACCCTCAAAATCTCGGAAATAATAAGAAAGCTACATCTGTTTTCAAGGGTTGAGTGTATTCGAAATTTTTAACTTCAGCTGAAAACATCCCTAGAGATAGAGCTATCTTGCATTTGTATGCATAAAAGTTAGTTTCGCCACCGGAAGTTCATTAATTACGGTGATTTCGGTGAATTCTATAGACTGGTACGCCTTTCAATGTTCCGAATTATTCACGATACAATTTTGAATGGAATTCAACCGCCACGAGTATCCATTTCGATATCAGCATGTGTCTTTTTAATATCAATGCCATCCTGACTAGAAAATTAAGCCAAGTTCGATATTTTCAAAGAAAAAGCAATGCCTTAATGCTTCTTAATTTTTAAGAACACAAAATCATTTGAATGTGTCATCAAAGTCATTGCTCGATCGACGGTATCATGGCAACCTCATCGAGATCGTAGAGGTATGATATAAATACTATTACGAAAGACTATACTGAAAATGCAGTTGAATACGATGTTTGTCAAGATCCATAAATCATTATTCCGAATTCGATGGATACGATAATAATTAATGATTAAAATGTGGGAATCCCGTGGGATTTCATGGGAATCTGATGGGCTGTCAAATTCAATGGGGTCCTGCAGTTATTACTCAACATGTCATAGTTTAGAAACTTTTCATCTGTGACAATAATTTGATAAAAAAATTCTATGAAACTGTAAAATTTTCCATCTTCATAAAGTAAGATGCTCAATTGATCGTCTTTATTGCGCAGCGGAAAAATTTTCACCGTCACTATCGGTATTTTTTTCATTGTTAGACAATAAACTTTCAATAAACATAAAAGAAACATTAGATGACCATTTTTCTACAATTTCTAATCTTCTCATTACGCGCATGATTCTTAATGGTAACTCAAATTCAATTGCAATACCTACATCAATTTTTACCGATGACTGTTTGTCAAAATGAAGTATTAATTGATTTTCATGCTTTTATAACAAAGAGTGATTGTTAAAACAGAATTCGAAAGTAATAAAAACTTCTGCGTCTACACCAACATCGGATTACGAATTTTGCGATAAATGGGCTGTTTTGTTCGTTTGATTCGTGTATTCACTGTTAGTCTGCGATACTGTTACAATCAGTGCAATTCGCTTCTATCATGCTCCGAAATTTTTTGTTCGCATTACTTATGGTTGCATTGTGTAACGTACGTACCCCCATTCATTTGAATGAAACTGTTCAAAAAATTTTTAATCCATTTTCACACGATCTATTAATTGATCTGTAACAGGCGGATTGGTATGAAGGAGACTTTTCCGTCAGAGGTGAAATGATGAACGCATGTTCAGGTGTGCTTTGTCTTATAGAGAGCAGTCCAAACAAGAACATGATTATTTGGGACAGTTTTCAGCATTCTGACATAATTGTAAGTATTTATGTACTAGCTTGCCGAAAGTGTTGTCGTGTTATACAGTTTTCTAAGTACATTGAACTTCCCACATTGCTGAACTTCCGTATTACTGAACTCAGATTCTCTAAAATTTTTTAACTCTGGGCACCCTTATTACCTCCACGAAACCACTGAAAATTTCTTTGTCGAAGAATTTGAAGATTTTCAGTAAATGAATTTTTAATGTTCTGAAGCTGTCGTTAATGGGAGAGTTTACTGTATACAGCTTTGGTCAAGCTTCGAATTGTTTATGAGGTCATAATCAGAATTTTTTACATATTGTTACATTGGCCTACGTAAAATTGCCTAGAAAATATGTGAAACCTAGACCCGAATAAAAAAAATTCTCAAACCTGGTCTGAACTACTTCTTGAATTAATATGTGTAGTTATCATCTTTGATCATGACTCCCACTCAAGGACACTTGCGTGAAACGAGAAATTCTGTCTGCTGTGAACCAACAGATATTGGAGGAAAACTGCTTGTGCCTTTGTTTCAAAAAATAACGATGAATGGGAAAAATTGCAGTGATCTCCAGGTAACAAATATATCGAATTATTATGTTGAAATGATCCTCTAGTTTGAAAAAAAGACAACTTTCAGATATTCTACTGTTACTGTCAATCCTCGAGAACTGACAGTTCTTTTATTTGATAGTTAGATCGGAGGTATTTTTATGACCATAAAAATCTCGACGATAATAAGAAAGCTACCCTAGCCAGCTGGGAGCGATAGTTTACTAACTGTATTTTCAATCGTTTTACGCCAAATTTGC
>JAPYZK010001466.1:0-17525 GCA_030522785.1 Platygaster equestris | reverse complement strand
CCCGAGCACGGGACAGATTGGCCAAGTTGTTGGGGCGGTTGGTTTCGCGAATTTGGAATAATTCCATTATTCTGAAACTCTTGAGACTTTCGAGAAATTCTGAAATTAACTGACTGAAAATTTTCTAAAAAATATAAGAATTTTCTTAGTTTTGAGAATTTCAGGTATTTTGACAATTTTGCACTTTCGAAAATGTGAAAATTTCTAAAATTTCAAGAATCTCGAAAATCTCAAGCATTTTAATTGTATCAAAAAATGGTCAAAATTTTAACAATTCTAAATATTTTAATTATCCTGACAGTTTAAGAAAATGGAACGATGAAAAATATTATAAGTTTTTCATCGTTCTTTACAATAATCAAAGTCCAAGAAAATGTCATATCATAGAGTTGGAAAATTGTGAAAGCATCCGAGCGAAAAGAAAGGATCGCTCAAATAAAAATGTCGAAAACGAGCGAAGGAGGACGGCAATGGAGAGGCCTGCTGCAATTTCTCAAGTACTCTTCTTGACAGTGACTCTCGACGTATGACTGACACGACGCCGATAAAAGGGGTGAGCGAAAAATCATTGCGCTATCGCCCATCGCCCTGAGAAAGTTACATCCGCTTTCTCAAGTTTTACGATTTGAAAAAACATGATTTTGGAGCATTAAAACACACTTTTTGAGCATGGGTCACGTTGGAATATCAGAATTTCTACATAATAGTTTCACAGATTCGTGCTTGAAAAGCACGATGTAAACTTATGGACGCTTTTGATGCAAAATTTCCATGCTTTTGGATCATGAGATATAAGAAAAGAAATTTGAGAATCAATTTTTAAAAAAAATCATAATTCTAAAAAAAATACGAATTTTCAAATAAAAAAACTGCAAAACTTAAAGATCCGGAATTGTAGAATCAAAAAATTAAATCACTTCGAAGTTAAAAAATACAGTAATACAGTGATCCAAAATTTTCGAATTTTGATCAGAAACTTCGGAAATACCATAATGATGAAATTTTGACCTGAAAATCAAAGAAAACAGTACTCATCTTGTATAATTGAAAATATTTAATGATCATGAAAAGCATATTTTATAACTCAGAAAAATTGAACCAATGATTACGCACCGAAAACAATGATAAGTCAAAAACTCGAAATTCTCCAATTCGGAAATTCCAACCTCAAACCGAGAATTTCAAGTACTAGAAAAATTTTGAAGTTCGTCGCTCAAAAGTTGAAAAAAAAGTTAATTTTTGAACTTGTTCTTGTGATGCTTTTACAGTAGATTTCACAGGAAGAACAGTCGTTGTGACCACGTACACAAACGCGACAAATATTTGAACACTTTCTGGAGTTCTGATAAAATTTGACAATCCATCCATTGAACGGAAATATTTATTCGTACGCAGAAGAGTAAAAGCTCGTAAAGCACAGCTGTCGAGATGCAAACGTTATCGGGAAGCAATTCTCATTGTCCATTCTCTCTTATTTGTCAAGCCACTCGCGAAATCGTTACATAATTCTTATCGAACCTCCAAAACCGAACAATCCGGATTCATTCAATTGATATCGCATTTATTCCGCGAATGGACAGCTTTTTCTTTTCTTTATTATCGAAGTTCGTTCCCCCGATACGAGTGTGTTATTTCGTGCAGTGGAGTCGGGACTGAAAATTTTTTGAGTGTGTGTATTTTGGAATTTTATTACCCGTTTTTTGGATAAGTTGGAGTTTTTGAATTTTCAAATGAATGATTATAAATTCTCGGATTTTTGAGCCACTTGAGTATTTAATCAGAAAATGTGCATTTTCTGGGGTGTAATTTTCTGGTATTTATTTTTAATGATTTTTAAATAATTTTGCATTATATTTATACTCTTGTCATTCCCACCGTATTTTCTCTAGAATAACTGATTTATTCCCTGATAAAAGTTTCACGAAAAGTGTGCAAATTCCGAAAAACCGCGAAAATCCGTGCTTTTTGAGACGTCGTCATTGTTTATCTGCGATCGAAAGACGGAAACTCGCGCAACCAAAAAGTGCAAAACAGAATTCGTTCCGAGAAGCTTTTGGCACCGCGTTTTTTTCGGTTCCCGGCGGGTTCCTATCGCAAATCGCGTTTGCCAAATGCCAATTATCTTTGCTCTTTAAGCCCGGCGAATAAATCACCGCTGGCGCTCTTCCGTAATAAAGTTGCGATCTCAAGATAAGTCGAAAATACATCGAACACATATATCTCCAAATTTGCAACAACCCTGTTTCGCGGAACAAGGAGCAGGGAAAAATTTTCGGATAAGAAAACTTACTTCTAAATCTCGATAAATGATTTTGAAAATTGGAAAAACTATAACATCCATAAAAATATTGATAAATAACCGATGGTGGGCGATACTATTTCTTTCTCTCTCACACCAAACGACTGCTCGCGTGAGAGAGAAAAGGACAGTTGCGTAGTTGTTAAAGTTAAAAAAATCCTGTTTTCAATATCTTTCATTTTCAGTGCTCCAAACTCAAAAATAAGATAGTTTGGAAATTGGAAAAGATTTATTCTAACAATAATAACACGCTAAATTAAAAAATGTTGGAAACTCGAAAAAATCACGCAACTACACACCCCCCCTCTTTCCTAAAAAAATTCTATACTCAGCAGGTTATTATTTATCTTCGTTTCCAGGGCAATTTAGGTCAGTTTATTCAACTTAGAAAAATACGTAGGTGCCACAACGGCGCTAAAACATATGCGTTATTTGATACGGAGTCGCCGAAAAAAAGTCGAGTCCCTTAATCTCAAGACGCGAAAGTAGAAGGCGCGTGAATCACGACATTCCCACGTTCCTCGCGTAAGAATTTTGATAAGGCTGTTTGCTCCCACAAAATTATCAATTAGCCAAAAACAGGAAATACGAAAAAACGACTTCGCAAACTTCCAACTTCCTCACCCCTTCAACAAGCGACAAAGGGATTAATAAGTCGTCAAAAGCAATGATTTCAGAAGAGATATTTTATTTTCCATGAAAAATTACATCGATATATGCGACATCTGAGTTATCAATTACGCTTATAATTATAAGTGGTTCTTGGTTATCATCGAGTACGCGTATGAAAATTATTTTAATTTTGATTTTAATAAATATCTAAGTACAAAATTTGTGCTGGTGCGTTTTATAAAAATATGTACCGTTTTTAGAATTTCGATTTTTTAGGATTTTTGGTGATTTGTGGTAACGAATAGATAAAGAAATAATTTTAAATGGGAACTGATTGGTGTCAGTAACCTTGTAAAAATCCGTTAAGAAATGAGTTCTGCTTTCTTGTGTCGCAACGTGCGATTCGAATAATCCATTAATCAAAGTGAATGAATCAATTGAAAAAATATGTATGGCTCGTGCAACCTTGCCTAGATAAAAATCGCGATGTCGTCAGTGGCGATTGCGATGATGCAGTCGAGGGGCTGTTCACGAAATTGTCTTTGTAGCGATGATTTTTCGAAAATGTTTGATCTGATGACTAGCTTGAGTCAGTTATTCGATATTTATACTGAGAAACAAGGTCTGGTAGGAATTAGTTGATTTTTATAGTTGTTTTTGATTAAATAGTGGTAAATAAAGTACTTAGGAGTTTGAATCGAAAGATATCGTGATTTTGAATCCTGAAAGTCGCAAATTTTGAAAAATTGCCAAAAATTCGGATATTTTGGAATTCGTACACAAACTCTCGAATTCGGAAATTATTACAGTTGAAAAAATAAAAAGAAAAAACATTTGTTGAGCCTAATTTAAAAATTGGAAAACTTTTACCAGAAAGTTTCAAAATTCGCAGAGTTGTGAATTTGAAAGTATAAGAAATTGAAAATATGATAATAATTCACGACTTTAAGGAATATTTACAAATAGATATTTCGAATATTAAAAAATAGTAAGTAATAAAAATTCAAATTCGAAGCCTTCGAAGTTTGAACTTTATTTTCGTAAATTTGGATATTTTAAGTGACCGAAAACTCAAAATTGAGCATCTAAATTTGGGTCAAATTTCGAAGTTTGAATATCTTGAATTCTGGCCACTTTTTTGTACTTCGTAAAACTATGTTTCAAAATTTCAATATTTTCTAATATTGTTTATTTAATACATACACATTCTTTAAATCAGTGAATAAAATTTAAAAAAATTTGCATGCAACTATCACAACGTTGCGAAACTCGGAAAAATACACCTTTCGAACGAAATCACGAACAATTTCGAAATTCGCAAATTGACATCATATTGGGTGGAATGAAATTATACATTTCCTCTCTATTACTCCTCCGCAAAAAAGATAAAATGGCCCTATTATAGCCTGCTTTCTCTGCGTGCATCATCGAATTTTCGCGGGTTTGTTTGAACAATGTCCGGCCCAGGGAGCGTACAATAAACGAGCTCGTATTATTAGATCGCGCGGTTTGTTTGGCCCGAACACTGCGCTTTGGAATGAAATAGACGGCTGTCATGGAATGATGTCATGGAGTCTCACGGTTTGTTTGTCATGAACTTCCAACACCGTAACCCTACTCATACACTCAATTTACTCTTACCAAAACGTCTCTAATCTCGAAAATACTTCATCTACAAAATAACAAACATCATTATATTTTCCGCCATATAACTTCTAAGCCTACGTGTAACATAAATCGAAGTTTTTTATCGTTACGGTTCTCTTTGGATTCTCGCGAGTCAATTGCCATTTTCGACTCGAGTTGTTTTCGGCAGGTTTTGAGGAGGTTAAAAATGGCTGGATTTTGAAGTAGGGAAAATGGAAATATTTGTTTTTGTTCCTACTAGAGACGCTGGAAGAGAAGTCAAATTTAAAATTTGGCAATTTTACAATTTTGTTAGCATTGGTTTTATTTTTCGAATTGTATGATTTTGACAATTGCCAGAGTTTTGAGAATTTTTGACTTGAATTTTACGACATTTTTGGGAGGATTTACAAAAAATTTGGAAAATTTAACGTACACGAAGAATTTTTGGAGGCGTCTTACTGATTCTGTAGGAATTGATGTATTTTTTTTATGTATTTTCAGAGAAATTCTGAGAAAACCTGGCTGGTTTGAAATATTTGAAGAATTCTCGATGAACTTTATTAATTCTAAGATTTTGAGAATTTCTATGCGGAGAATGTTCAAAAAACCTGAAATATTTGAAAAATTCCAAGAATTTTTCTAATAATTCTACGAATTGTAGAATTGTAGAATTACTCGAATTTTGAAAATTCCCAACTTATATTTTCCAACGTTTCACATATAATTTTCAAACAATTTGACAATTCGAAATATTTTTAAAATTGTCTGGAAAATTCTATTAATTTTATGATTTCGTGTATTACCAGAATTTTGAAAATTCCAAACTCAAAATATCCCAAATAATTACCGAAAAACTTTAATAATTCGAACTATCCTACGAATTTTTTTAGTAAGTCTATAAATTCTTGGATTTAGAAAATTAATTCTTGGATTTAGAAAATTCTGAAAATTATTCACTACGACTTTTTAAGATTTTCCCTAGAAATTCTGGTGATTATTCAAATCATATCCTTAATAGAATTTTTCGGGAATAACTAAGAACTTTTGGCATATTTCAGTTTTTTTTTCAAATTCTCTGGCAAATTTTCGAAAATCTTACAAAGTTCGTTGTTGGAGATTTCTCGTATTTTTTCAAAGCCTAGAATACATAGAATGTCTCAAAAATTTCTTGAAGTTTTTTGAATATTTGAAGCTTTTGAAAATTTTCTGGCCAATTTCAGGAACAAATTTTATTTTATTTCAGGTTGCCAAATTTTATATTTCTTGTAACTCCAAATTCTAGAATCGATACAATTTCTCGAGAATTTTTAGAATATTTCAAATATCAGAATCGTCTCGTAAATTCCCTATATAAAATCATATTTTAAAATTCACAAAATGCGAGTAATTCTCCAAATCCCAGAACTAATCTTGGAGAATTCTTGAAATACTTCCGATTTTTCGAAAATCCTCTGAAAAATTATAAAAAATTATACTCAGAATTTTAGTAATTTCTTAAATTCTAGAATTAATAAACTCCCTCAAAAAACTTCCCATAGTCTTCAGAATATTCAAAATCTTTCCAAAATCCTCTGCAAAATTTTCGAATGTCCAAAATTCCGCAAACCCTACAATCTCAAAAATGATCAATTCCAAGAAAATCATCATGTCATCATGGCAGAAAAGTGGCGTACAAAACAAAAAAAAAACCTCTTCCAGCGCCTTTGGCAGAACTGCTGACAACTTTTTCTTCGTCCTGAATTTTCAGGTCTAACTGTACAAAATTAATATAACCTAACCTCCTCTAAAATGCAGAAAAAAGTATCTTAGGACGTATAGTTAGACCAAGGTTCTATGCCTGAAATGAAACGATGATAAGGAGCATACGGACTTGCCGAAACATGGCTCATTTGGGGCGCCGCGTAGGAATGATGAGGGCTCGAAAGGTACTGCACCGAAGGTAGCGGAGGTTGAAGCTCGTGGTAACGAATCATCTCTTGAGCCCTTTCGCGATCTTCCCAGGAATTTTCGCTCAGGGCACCGGTTTCAGGGCAGTGCCGTTTGCAAGGCCTTTCCCCGGAATCGTCCTCGTACCTAGAAAATTCAAAATTGAGGGTGCAGATTATTTGTCTAGAATCATCGTTATATCCGCAAATCCAAAATAAAATTTTGGATTTGCACATTCAAAATTTCCCAATTAACTGTACAAAATAATTTTTCGCAATAAACTCACCGATTAATCGACCAAGGGGTAGAAGCATTAGACAACCCGGAAGAGTATTGATGCAAATTCGGGATAGTGGGTGGAAGGTACTGGTCCAATTCGCTGCTTTCAACTTCGCATTCGTGAAGATTCAGCGGCAAATTGAGACCGACGCCGTTACCGAGAGAACTCAAATTGCTGAGCTGATTTTCCTCTACTGATAAAACTTCGTTAACTTCGATATATCTGTAATCCGCCGTGGCCTGATGTTGACCAGGGGAATCTGACAGAGGTGTCAGTTGGTCCTGATGGTAAATGGCGCCATTTTGGTGATGTTGATGACTCTATTCGAAGAATTGGGAAAATGATCGTGATGATCTCTATCTGCTACTCATTTTTTTTGTAAGAGGATCATGTATTCGAAGATATAATCACCTGGTGTAAATAGGGGTGACTTCTGGGCGTCGTGGGGGGCGTGGGGGGAGAGGGCCCTTGAGAGGGCGTCATAGGTGGCGAGGAACTGACCCCGCTCTGGGGAGAATTCGGGCCCTGCGCACCCCTGGGGCTCATGTCCTCCTGTTTGAGAGACCTACTGACGTTGAAGCTCGGGTTTAAGTTCCTGCCAGGTAAATTTTCCCTGCTCCCAGGGCCTCCTTGCCTGCTCCTCCTTCGGGGTTGGTACTTGTAATCAGGGTTGTCGCGTTTGTGGATGATTCGAAGGCGATCTGCTTCTTCGATGAAGGGCCTTTTGTCGTTTTCGGATAAGACACTGTAAGAAAGATATCAATTGTTTGGCTGGGGGTTTGTCTTTTACTTTTTGGCTGGAAGTTTGTAAGATGTCCTGTTGGGAGTCTTGGATTGGATGAATTTTGGAATTGAGGAGACAGTTTGTGGAGGGACAAGATGGGAGATTCATGTGTATTTGATGAAAATATGTATTTTTTGGGGGGTGTTAAATGCTCGAAAATTGGTGACTTCGGAAATCTGAAAGTTTGCGGTTTTTTCGAAAAATTCAAAATTTTGAAAGACGCATGATTAAATTTAATGATCAACGTTGCGAAATTTACATCGTTATAATTTATTTATCATTTATTTCTTGAATTTGGATATTTTTAAACGTGTCTGGATTTGGTAAATGGGGCATTATTATACTCTGAAGACTTTTAAAAATGATCCATTTATAGATTCAAAATTTTACGATTGTCAATGCAAGAGTCAAGAGTTTCGAATCTTGTAAGATTGGACAACTCAAGAAATTTTATTGTCACTTCGAGAAATGATAAAATCGAAGTCACAAAGTGTGTCGGATTTTTTATTAAAATTTGTAAATTTAAAAAATTAGTACTCAAATATGAAATTCGATGAATAATTACTGGAATTCTAAAAGCTTGAAAATCTCAAGTCTCATTATACTCATTAATCAAATATTCTACTCAAAATCTTCGACATTTGGCAAATCGGAAAAATTGGAAGAATTTGGAAATTACAATTTTTATCATATAGAAAATTGATATTCTGGAATTCGTAAATTCAAAAAAACGAAAACAGTACAATTTTTTATATATTTGAGTTCAGTGGAAAAATTTGAACTTAAACACTCGGAATGATAATAATAATGTCGAAATTGAGAAGAAAACATCGGAAAATCTGAGAATATGTCGATTAACGCTTTAAACAATAGCGAAATGGAGAATTAATATTTTAGATTCTAATGATTTTTACTCAAAATTTCACGAAGTAGTACATTCGGAAAAAAAAGGATTAAAATACGAAAAATCCCCCGATTTGTTAATTATATTTTTCAAATTTACAAACTTCTGAACATGCGAATTTTGTTTTCATAACTGAGTCGTTTCATTTTTTATGCTTCAACTTCTTGATTCTCGGGATAATGAAACTTCACGAAATCCAAGTCTCGAAATTTGAAAATTTAAAAATAATTAAAATTTCTCGAAACAAGTTCCTTAATCCAAATTTATCCAAGTCATCAAAACCCTCATTTAACGATTCAAATGCCAAATCCAACATTTTCAATTATTCTTATCAAAATCTCAAACTCTCCAAAAATCTCTGAAAACACCAAAAATCCCTAGAAACACTACCCTTGTAATTTGAACCTTCTAAAATTCCCGAAGACCTCATAAAATTTCACAAATTTCCCATTAAATTCTCCATTTCTTACAAGGCACCTTATACAAGCCTTATAAGTTACCTGAAAAATCACGAGGTAACCTTATAACCTACAGAAAAACTTATCAGAACCTAAGTTTTTCCACAACTTATCAGGTCACCTCATAACTTTCCAGAAAACTCATAAAGTTCGTACAAGATACGAACGCCCCATGATAAATGAAAAACCTCATAAGGTTCAAAGTTACAAGGGTAGTAAATTTTTATGATCAAGTGCCCATAAAACCGAACCCCGAAAATCCGCAGAAGGTTGTAAATCACACTTTGACATTATTCAAAGAAAGTAAAGCGATCTGGTTAATGTTTCTGAAAGTGTTAAGTCGTTGGCTGAACACACGGTCAAGTGACCTCATTCAAATTAACGTTCCCACTGCTGCTGGGCCCTTTGCGATAAAATGGTACACCACGCTCGACGGCAAAAAAGCGTTTCGAAAAAAGCTCTCTTATCGAAAATTAGGCAAGTTATGTTGACACTCCGGTCACACGTGAGAAAAATATCTCCATTTTTTTCTTCGGGATCGCGCTCAGAGGAACGTCGATCGTTTTTTGATTTTGTAATCCGCCGGATTCACATGACGACGGTGAAATAGATACAGTTGTCAAGTGTAACAAGGGTCGTGTAATATCGAAAAAGTCTCGCCGCGTCACTGTATCATGAGTGTAGAAAAAATGTGAAAAGGAAAATATTGAGGTTGATGGATCTCGATTGAGAGTTCGACATGATACTTTTCTCTGCGTGACGTTTGTTTCTAAATGATGGGGCAATACGGGGTATTATCTTGGGTGGGAATGTTTTTTTGTTCGATTTTCCGCTGATTTTCGGTTGTTTCGTTTTTTGAGCGGTGGAATGTTTGGGGGATGGGATTTTTGGGTCATGTCATAAGGGTTTCGATGAATTTTTTTCGAACATTTTCGAAATACGTAATGTTTAGATTTGGTTTTTTCGAAATTTTGTCTCAAGTATCAATGAGTTGAAATATTGAAAATCGGATTATTTGATTATATAAAAATGAAATTCGAGCGTTTTGGGGATTTTTACATTTAGATTCCACGTATTTTGAAATTAAAGGTTTTTAGAAAATTTTTATTCGCATTCTTGGTCTCTAAATCCCCCAAACAGGTTCAATTTTTCGTTTAGTCTCAAAATTGTACATTTCGCAATTAGTGTAACAATAATTTTTAGAAACAAATCAAAAAACCTTAAAAAAATGACAACAGCGTGAAAATTCACACTTTTTCGTTAGATAAAAAAATGCTGAAACTCAAAATCATCGAAAACTATCACTTATTTACTCAATTATCACACCTGTTGTGTACAAAGACATTATTTTAACGCTTTTTTACACTCCCTTTATCAGAAACCGGAAATATACTGCAGCTGCATGAGTATACTTTCATCTTCTGTAAACAACACACTCTCGGAACATAAAAAAAATTAACAACAAATACTCAGACCTTGCTCTCTCAGGTTAAATTAGTGAAAAATCACTAACTGAACAGTATATCACCGAATCACTCGTCTATCTAATGGAATTCTACTAATTTTTCATTAAACCTCTTCAATTCCACGAGATCTCAGAATTACCAATATAATTAGTGAATTAGTGAAAATTCCACCAATTCAACCTGAGGGAGCGCAAAACAACGGTACACGAAAAAATTACTCCACATTCTCTACCAATACCAAAAGAAGCCAATTCCTTTCATCGATCGCCCAATCAACAATGTTCCCATCGATTTCTACATTACATAAAACATCATTATCAATGACTGTCATTTTCCCATTGCTCTGAAATAAAAAACACAGGTTTTTTGTCCTCGAGAAAATGTGAAAAAACTGTTTTTATGCCAAACCGTATGGGAACGAGTGGACAATGACCATAGGTGATTGGTGGAAAAAAACGTAAACGGTATTTGTTTTGTGGGTTCGAGAAAATTCTTTCATTTAATATCATTGTCATGGGGTGCTCGAAGTTTTGTGCTCCTGACAAAAATGACGCGCCGGATTCGACGGGGTCAGAGGATCGCTGGATCATGATCGGCGGTATTATAAAATGATTCGCGGTGGGGTGCCGCGGCGGCGGGCCCTCTGATTTCTACGAGACTCGTTAGTGGCGGCCAGAAAAGTGATATCGAACTTCGAACTTCGCTAAATTCGCATTCCAAAGATAATTCTTTCACTTTTTTCCGTTATCAGACTCGAAAAATTGAGAGTAGAATGGAAGAATAGGAACATGTAAATTGTAATATCGATCCTAGACGATCTCAAAGCGATTAGATGATAAAAAGAATTTTCAAGACGATCTTGAACGATCTTAAGGCGATCTTGATGGATAAAAAGTATTTTCAAGACGATCTCAGACGATCTTGGACGATTTCAAAGCGATCAGATAAAAAGAATTTGGAAGACGATCTTGGACGATCTTAAGACGATTTTTATGAACAACATGTATTTTCCAGACGATCTTAGACGATCTTGGACGATCTCAAAGCGATCAGATGGAAAAAAATAATTTTTAAAACGATCTTAAGGCGATCTTAATGGATAAAAGGTATTTTCCAGACGATCTTAGACGATCTTGGACGATCTCGGAACGATCAAATGGATAAAAAGAATTTTAAAGACGATCTTGGAAGATCTTAAGGCGATCTTGATGGATAAAAACTATTTTCAAGATCGAAGAATTTTCAAGATTTTAGACGATCTTGGAGGATCTCAAAGTGATCAGATGGATAAAAAGAATTTAAAGACGATCTTGGACGATCTTGATAGATAAAAAGTATTTTTAAGACGATCTTAGTCGATCTCAAAGTGATTTGATGAATAGAAAGAATTTTTAAGACGATCTTGGACGATTTTAATGCGATCTTGATTGATGAAAAGTATTTTCGAGACGATTTTTCACGATCCCGAAGCAATCTTGATGGATAAAAAGTATTTTAAAGACGATTTTGGACGATCTTATAGCAATTGTTATGGAAAAAAATGATTTTCGAGATGATCTTAGAAGATCTTAATGAATAAAGAGTAATTCAAAGACGATCTCAAGACGATTTTAATGGATAAAAAGTTTTTCTATAAATATCTTTCTAAAATTGTTCTTGTCAATAAGAGTCATTTTCTCATACAAATGCGTGATAAATTGAGCTTTATCGAGTCCTGAATTGCCATGCTTTAATTCAGAAGTGCTTATACACTGCTTCAAATGCTACAAAGTTGTCAGCTTCTGTGCAGAGAATCTTTCATCCGCGTAAAACTCGCTATATCTGATCCATGCGCGAGTTATCTTCCTACAAACACACGTGGTTTCGTTTACATTTATTGAAACTATCCTCTACGAGAATCGCGCCTCGCTTTTTTTCGATTGAACGACTTTTTTCCGAGCTTCCCATCCGGTTGGGCAAGGAAATGGAATTTTGGTTGGAGATAAATTTTACTGACAGAACGAGATAACGAGAATTTTTGGAAAAATTTGTGAATAATGGTGTCGAGGGAAATAAACACTTGAAAGTTTTAGATTATAGTTGAGGAATTGTGTAAGTCGTGCGTTATGAATTGAATTTTTGAATCAAGTCGGAAAAATTTTGGTTTGGTTTTTGATTTTTCATTTTATATATATCCTAACAATAAATCCACTATCCATGGTTCCACCCCTGAATCGCCTTAAATTGCTCTTAAATTGCACCCCAGCATCAAATTGTGTAGATATTTTTTTTATTAAATTGAGAACAAGATTGAAATCCATGACCTATGTAACATGTACGATTGTGAACTTTTGTGGTTATTCATCCCTTGATAAAGGTTAGAAATTTGTCGTACTTTGAAGTTCCGCAAATAAAAAACTTTTATTTTAGAAGCCAGTTTGATAAATTTTGCATTCGGCTCAAAATTTGATATTTCTCGAAATTATGGAAAGATCAAAAGGCTTTGATTTCACGACCGTTACTTTCTCACGGTGCAAATGAGCTCTCCCGCGATTGTTTACATTCGGATTTACAACCCCATTCGTTTGTTCATCTTGCCAAAATCCGCGAACCTTGATATCAAGGAAAAACCTTTGTTGACTTGTCGATCGTAAATTCGTACTCAGGAAACACAGTTTTAAAATGTAGACATTTTAGAACCGTGTACATATTAGGTCATCGCGGATTTAGTCAAATTACATTCGAAAAATTATGTCAGTCATTTTGATTAACTGAAAATGTCAATTTTGTGTAACGAATACTGTTATAATGTGGTAAATTTTCGGGTTATCGAGATACTTTTTTTCTATCGTTGTGTGGAGAAAATGACTCACCGCCATAATTTTCCGAGGGTCTTGGACAACTCGGCGTTGTGCAATTGAGGGTACTGGTCCGCGAGTTTTCTCCTTGCGGCTTGGGCCCAGACCATGAAAGCGTTCATGGGCCTTTTCACGTGGGTCGCTCTTTTGTCACCGGTACCCCTGCAATTCGTAAACGTTATCTTCATTGGAAACATTTTTTCGCTTTTCTACATAATTTCATCGATTTGAACATGAAAACCACAAGACATTCAAGAAACTGCTTGAAAGTTGTCAACGTTTGTTACATCACTGATAATGATTATTACAATTATTTATGAGGTTGTAATATAGGAGAGGTGAACTGAAAAATGTTCACGAGCGAGCGGAATATAATTTTTAGATGATATTTGAAATTTGTCGAAATGATGACAAAACATTTGACATGACTAAAATTTTCGTAAATTTTTGAATTTAGTTTATTTTTTAATTTTTACTAACATACGTTTTGGGATTATCAAAATTTTACATATATATTTTTTAATTGTCGACATTTCAGAAATTTTCAAAAAAATCAAAATAATTGTTGATAACTTTGAAATTTTCGAAAGTTCAGCAATTTCAAAATCCTCGAAATTATAGAAAATCTAAAAAGATTAAGTTTCTTGAAATTTTCAGAATTCTCGAAATTGATGGAAATTTCGTAATTGACAAAATTTTGAAAATTCTCAAAATGTTCGTAATGTTCGACGTTTTCGAAATTTACGGATAATGAAAATTTTTTGAATTCTCGAAATTTTTAAAATCACGTAAAAGTATCAAAAATTATCAAAATCCACAAAATTGTTAAAATTTCCGAGATTTTTTTGTATATTTCTAACAATCCTTGTTGAAAAAAATTGGGGTGATGTCGAATTTCTCAAAAACCCTTGAGTTTTTTGAGAATTTTTTGAATTCCATAATAATCCTAAAATACCCGCAATCCAAACGTTGTCTTATCCAAAACGCCTTGTAACATACAGAAATTCATTCTAAAACCCTTAGACCCTCAGGAAATTCTTTCAAATCGCGTAAAGAATCCCAAAATCTGAAAATTCTGAAAGTTTCAGAAAATTAACCAACCCTTCATAAAATACTTCTAATATGTGTATTAGATCAGTCCCACCAAAAACTAAAACGAACCCAAAAATCGTTGACTTATAGCCACACTTTCCCAAAATAACAAGTTACAGTTCCTCAAAAAAGTAACCGTAACTCTAAAGTCATTACAAATGACTCTTTCTAATTCTAATTCGTTCTAAAAAATGATCTAATCTCCATTTTATGACCCCTCCCCTTACTCCATGTTATCAATCGTAATCAACTGCGTGACACCCCCTCCCTCCCCCCAAAAAAGGGTCCCAAAACCCGCCATGTTCCTCGTATTCTCGACAAAGAAACGCAAGGGTTAAGAGCACGTGAAGGGATTGGAGAACAACGCGGTGACTTGCTTAAACGAGGCATTCCCTCGTGGAAGTATCCATGTCGAGTTCGGTGGCTACTACCCTCTACGACGTGGCGTCCGCTTACCAAAACCGACCTTAAAATAACATAACGTTCCACGCTTGACGTACGCTCAGACATATCTCTTTCTTTCCCAGTAGATGACTTAGCTTCCGAGACGAGAGAATTGACGGCTCAAGTCCTTCTCTTCGTCATTCTCTCCATCCAAAGTTTGCCCACACCTTTTTATTTCCCCACGCCAAAAAATACTCTCCCAATTTCCGCGTGTTTTTCTTTCGCATTTTTGTGAATCACGAGGATGAAGTTTCGGTCGATTTGGAACGAGTCGAGAGTCGGGATAAATTCGAGGTGCTAAAAATTAATTAGCATGGGGGCGACGAAAAGACTACTGGTCTTGAGCCAAACAGGTGCTTCAGGATTTTGTTGTTTTTCTGCGTACTTATTCGCATTTTTTGGAAGTTTTTCTGTTTTGTGGGGGGGGGGGGGGATTTTGAATTTTGAGGTTTTCGAGAGTGTTGAGGATATTTTTTCAAAGATAACGGAAAATTTTGTAAAAAGGAACGTTTTTTTGCCACTCGTGACTATATATTTCAACTTGTAGCATAATGTACGATTTTACTTATGAAATTAATTAAAAATCGGTTGAAATTTGAAAACATGAAATTTCCGACCGGATTCGTGTCAAACCCTTCCGAAAAATCTCGCATCGGGTTTATCCGGAGCGAGTCGAATTCGAAGTTATTGGTTGCACGTGTTGATACGCTTGTTTCCACAGCGCCGGAGAGCTAATAAATGCCAGATTTCGCGCCGGGATCGACGATCATTAAAAAGCCGTAAAAGTCGCCTTGGGCGAAAATCAAAGAAATCGGCGATTCTATCGGTCGTGCGTATCTACGAGGATAAACAGCGCGTACCCTCCTCCCTGATAACCCACAATAAACGAGGGTGAGTGATTGCGATAAGAGGCAGCGCGTTGCGATACCCTGTGAGATTTTAGCTGAACCCTGCTTCCGTTATTCTAGGTAAGAATCGACGCTCGTAATAACGCATTTTTTTCCCACACGCACCTTGAAGCTCTTTTTTGGGCGACTGGGCAAATACGGGATTGAATTAAGGCCCCGTGCGAAACCCGGAAACTGGGGCGGTGAAAAATTTTTTATTGGGCTCGTTTTCTTATCGTTGGCTTTTTTGGGAGTTGGTAATTGGGTGATGGTGTGAATTGATACGGTTTTTTTTAATTTGGGAGAATTTTCGGATAATTACGGAGATGAAGGTGTTTGACATTTGATTGGAAACTGAAAAAATTTTTCTGAGTGGAAATTAGTTTATTGGTCACTAGGGAATATTATTTTTTGATTTTGTAAATTTGAAACCAGTTCAACGAAAATCAGAGAATTTTGTTAACAAACTCATGAAATTCACGTTTTTTGGAAAACAGCGAATTTTTTACAGGTTTTTTGAATTTGAAGGCCATTTTACGAAAATCAGAAATGCATTTCAAATATTTTGAAAAATGCTGGAAATATCCAATTCTTAATCACGTCCAGGAAAATTTTATCATTAGGTATATACTATCTATATGGAAAAATTGAATTTTTCGTATGTTTTCGAAAACTTCTAATAAAATTACGAAAATTGGCAAATTTCCCACCAAATTCAAACATTTTTCTCAAAATACTTCAAAACTACACAAAAAGCTTGAAAATAGAAAACCTCACTTTCGATTATTACTTCGAACAATAATTTTCATGACTCCCGCTCATTGAAAACACCGAAGTTTCCTCAGATTTGCGTAAATATTAAACCAATTCTACAAAAATCAGAAAATTTCCCACCAAATTCGAAAAAATGTCGGAAAATACTTGAAAACTTCGAATACAAAATCAAGTTCGCCGAAAATTTTTCATAATAGTCCTCATTCACTGAAAAATATCGAATTTTTCATAGATTTCCGTAAATCAAAAACCAATTTTGCAATAATAAAAAAATTTTCGTAAAATACTGCACATTTCCGTGAAGTTTCTCAAAATACAAAAGAATTCGATGTGGAACAATTTTTTTAATCAAATTGAGAACAAAAAAACGTTAGTCAGAGGAAAATTTCCATTAAATTAACGAAATAATTTTGCTGAATTGAATTTGTTCCCCAAACTACAGATATTGAATTTCGGAAAAAAAACAATAAATATGCAAAATTTTTGAAACTGTAAAAAAACAAGGAAACAGTGAATTTTGGATTTTCGTACAGTGGAATGACGCAAAAGTGATCGGGCAATAATTAGCTAATTTCTGTTAATTGGTAGTCGAGGACGTATATTTTTCCGCGAGCGTTTCCCAGGCCAGGGAAACGAGCGCGTCATAATTGAGTTAGCGTTGTGCACATTTTTCAAAGCCAAGCTCGTATTTTTTTTCTTTTGCGTCCCGTGTCTTTTGTCCTGGCTGCATTTTTATAAGGCTCACTTCGCGTCGTGTGCATTAGTCCCCGAGTCTTTTCGCCTTTACGTTTTCTGTGTTTAACGCCCTGCTAATTTGGTAAACGAGGCTTTTACATAATAGCGAGAAAAATCACGGTTAGTGAGGTTTTGAGGGAAACATAATGTTATTTGCGATGATGACTTCGAGAATATAAATTTTCGATATTCTGATAGTTGTACGAATGTGGGGAATATTTCTATAATTTCTTCGATACTCGAAAAATTGAAATTTTGGGATTCAGGAATTTCGAGTTAACAAAAAACACAGATTTATCGATTATGAGATATCATATGATTTTCAAAGGTTTTTTTTTGGAATTTTGAAAGTAAGAAAAAAATGTATTAAACGGAGAATTTCCCAAATTTGAGGGAAT
>JAPYZK010001465.1:0-27851 GCA_030522785.1 Platygaster equestris | reverse complement strand
AAAATGATAAATTGAATAAATTGTACGAATTTTGGATAGATACGAATTTAAATAAATTGTAAATTGAATTTTCTAGTCTTCCAGAGAACTTCGATCAAGGACGTAGCCAGAAATTACATTCAGGGGGGGCAAGGCGATTTTTACTCGAAATTGATTCAACAAGTTCTAAAAGTAAAGCTTTTTCTTAGAGAATTATGAAAATTTCCTGAATTCTGAGAATTACCAAAACTTTTTGAAATTCCTGGAGTTTTCGTAATTTTTGGAATTCTCGAAATTCTCAAAATTCTCTAGACTTTTGAAATTCTCAAAATACTCCAAACTTTGAAAATTCGCGAAATTGTTGAAAATCTTGAAATGTGCGAAATATGCGAAATTATCAAGTTTCTCAAAGTTTCAGAAATTCGTAAAATTTTCGGAATTGACATAATTATATAAGTGATTTTTCAGAATTTTCAAAACTTGTTTAAATTTCTGAAATACCCAAAATTGGCGAAATTCTGAAATTTTTGAAAATTCCAAAAATTTTGAAAATCCTCTCAACTTTCACATTCTTCAAAATAGTTAGAATTCTTGACATTATGTTGAAAGTGTTCCAACTGAATAAAAATTTTTTACAATTTTATAAATTCATAAAATTTTCAAAATTTCAAGAATTATGAAAACTGCGTTAATTCTTCAGATTTTCAAAACTTTTTTAGATCTCTGAAATTTCTAAAATTTTTGGAATTCTGAAAATAGTCGAAATACTAGTAACTTTCGAAATTCTGTAAATTATTAGAAATTTTGAAATGTTCCAAATTGTCATGTTTCTCGAAACTTGAAGAATTCGTAAAATTTCCGTAATTTCAAGAATTATGAAAATATTGTCAATTTTCAGAATTTTTGAAACTTTTACAAATCTCTAAAATTTACGGAAATTTTGAAATTTTCAAAATTCTAGTAACTTCCAAAATCCTCAAAATACTTCAGACTTCGAACATTCTCCAAATTGTGAAAAATTGAAAAATCTTAAAAGTATTCCAAATTATAAAGTTCCTCAAAATGTTATGAATTCGTAAAATTTCCGTAATGCCAAGAATTATAAAAATATTGTGGAATTTTAGAATTTTTAAAACTTTTCACAACTTTGAAATTGAACAATTTTTGAAGATTCGAAAATTGTCAAACTTCTAAAGACTTGTAAAATTCTCGAAATCCTCCAAACTCTGAAAATTCTCAAAATTGTTGAAAATCTTGAAATTTTCAGAATGTGAAAAATTATCAAGTTACTCCAAAACTTGTGACACTTGTGAAAATCAGTATTGTTTTACTTTTTTTTTCTTTTTTTTTTTCAAAATATACTTTTTCGCAGTGTGCTAGATTTTTCAAATTTTTCAGAATTTCGGAGGGGGCTTCAGCCCCCTCTCTGGCTACGTGCTTGACTTCGATGAATTTTAATGTTTGTTTTCGATGTTTTACAGAATTTATAGAATTGTTTATTATTGTACATTTTTCATTATTTTCGTGTATACATTTCAAAAATGATCGAAATTGTCTTTAATTTTAACAGTTTTGAAATCTAGTGTTCAGTTTTCGAAAATCACTTGAATTTTCTCGAACTGTTCCAGATCTGACAAATTTGACTGATTTTTCCAGAATTACTCAAAGTGATTTTTTCGGTAAAATTATTTGGAAAATTTGTCTGGTACGGTAAATTTTAGAATTTTCATTGACGAATTTCGAAACTTTTATAAGAATCATCAAAAAGTAGCACATCTGGTCCAAAATAAAATTTTGCGCCAGGAACAACCACGTGCGCCACGGTCCCAAACTCTTGGGCTGCGGTCCTAGAACGAATGTATTTTGGCTTTTAACCTTGATTGCGTAAACGCTATTTGCTTTTGAGATCGGTTTCGTTTGAAATTCTAGTTCTAGAAGTATTCTAAAGGTAGGTCCCACGAAGTGCGGAGTCTTGTCGAAGAATAGTCGCCCATTTAATTTTTCGGTGTTGGACGTCGTTGTTGTGCTCGTTATCTTGTCCCAGGGCTATTCTCGCGTCACGAGACTCTGGCTCGTCGTGATCGCGCTTTTTCGAGGATACTTGGACGAGTTCTCGAAAAGACGCCCCTTGTGTTAATCGGCTCAAGTCCTTGGAAGGGCCGATTATATCCGTTGTTCGCGACTTTCGGATTTCGTTGTCCCAGGCCCGGGAAAAGGACCGAGCCGAGTTTGTTTTTTTAGTTTTTCATTTACCTTTGTTCCGTTATCTTTTCGTTTCATCATTATCTAGTGACTAACATTGTTTGAGCTTCAATTAGTATCTTTATAAAATGGTGTATGTCATGTGTAAGGTATACTTGGGTGCGGGGAGACCGTTTTTCAGCGTCACAAGTCCGTCCTTCCAAACGTCTTCGTTGTCTCGTTGACGTTCGAACATTTTAGACATTATTCGAATTCAAGTCGTTTCGATGATTTTGAACTAATGTACGCAGTTTTGGGGAATATTTGTGGACGAGTTATTGAAGACGTTGGGAAGGGTTGAATAACGACACGCCTTACGCACTGGAAATGTAACGTTTTCTTGGCTCTAAATACTGGTAATGCGAGTCGTTCGTTTTGGGATGTGATATCACGTACGGCATTGGCTTAGAAGCTCACGAGATTATTTGGTACTCGGGATTTTACAGAGTTTTTTGGGTTTGTTGCAGCATATCCCGTGGCACCGCATCCACCCACCGGTTTTGTCCAGGCTCCTGCCCAGCCTGCGACTTATGGCGGTACGAATGCCATTATCGATTTCATACATCACCATGAATCAAGTGAAATTCTATATATACATATTGGGCGTCTTAGGTTTCTTTTCAAGCACGTAGCCAGGGAGGGGGGGGGGGGGCTGAGGGGGCTGAAGCCCTCCCTGAAATTCTGGAAAATTTGAAAAATCTAGCACAGTGTCAAAAAGTATATTTTGAAAAAAATAGTTGAAAAATGCTGATTTTCACAAGTTTCAACGTTTTTGAGAAACTTGATAATTTTTAACATTTTTAACTATTTTGGGAATTTTGAGAGTTTAGAGGATTTCGAGAATTTTAGATGTTTTTAGAAGTTTGAACATTTTAAAAATTTCGGAAATTTCGAAGTTGTAAGAAAGTTTTGAAATTCTAAAACAGCATAATATTTTCATAATTCTTGAAATCACGAAAACTTTACGAATTCTTAACATTCTGAGAAACTTAATAATTTGGGATATTTCTAACATTTCAAGATTTACAACAATTTTGAGAATTTTCAAAAATCGAAGTATTTTAAGAGTTTCGGAAATTATTGAAATTCTGAAAACTTGGAGAATTGCAAAATTTTCGTAAATTTCAGAGATTTGTAAAAGTTTCAAGAATTCTGGGGATTTTCAATATTTTCATTATTCTTGAAATTGCTTAAATTTTAAGTATTCTTCACATTTCTAAAAACTTCGTTATTTGGAACATTCAAAGATTATTAATAATTCAGAGGATTTCGAAAGTTTTTAGTATTTTTTTTTACAATAGTTCGAAAAATTATAGAAATTTCAGAGATTTAAGAAACCTTTGAAAATCTTGAGAATTAAGGCAGTTTCGATAATACTGAAATTTGATAAATTTCACGAATTTCCAAAATTTCGAGAAATTTTTGTTTAGTTGAAACATTTTCATTATATTTCAAGATTTTCGACTATTTTGATGAATTTCGAAGTTTAGAGGATTTTAAAAATTTCAGAATTTCGAAAGTGTTTATAATTTCAGAGATTTAAAAAAGTTTTGAACATTCTGAAAATTCACAATACTTCGATAATTATTGAAATTCCGAAAATCCAACGAATTTCTGAAACTTTGAGAAACTTGAATTATTTGGACATTTTGAACATTTCAAGATTCTCAACAATTTCGCGAATTTTCAAAGTTTGGAGTATACCGAGAATTCCAACAGTTTAGAGAGTTTTGACAATTCAGAGAACTTCAAAAATTTTGGAAATTTCAGAGAATTGAAAGAGATCAGAAAGTTCTGAAAATTCTGAGAATTCATGAAATTTTCATAATTTCCCAATAAAACTTTACTTTCCAAACTTGTTTAATTAATTCCTAGTAAAAATCACCTTAGCCCCCTCCGAACGAAATTTCTGGTTACGTCCTTGTTTTTTTTCGACACATTCCTTTTGTGCCTGATTGCATTTATTTCGTGTTTGAGAATGATTCGGTGTTTTCGGTGATTCGGGCTCGTTGATATAACAAATTGAATGATAAAGAAAACTTTTCCAAGCTCTTATTGTAAAGTTTGATGTAACGAAAAAATGGCGTGCAAAAATCGAAGCGACGAAAAAAATTTTAATTATGTGGGAAAATGCATTTTTTATTTGAACTTTTGAACAAAATGTTTGAATTGGAAAAAAAATAGGTAGAGCATATACATTGACAAATCTTTTTTCTTGCATTTTTTGTGGTCGTATACCCTAGCAACTCTAATTTTTTCAACTACCCATACAATATCTCGCCAATTTTTACGAATTTGCAATTTTTTCGTAACAGTAGATTATCATAAAAAACGAGATGAATATATTTTTTCAAATTCCTCAAAGTTTTTACGAGAAATAAGTAACATGAAAAAATTTATAAGGATTAGAGTTGGGAGGGTAGATGCACAAACCTTGTAAAATCAACAATTACGTAAAATTTTGAATAAATGTTTATTATGTCTTAGTTAATGTTGCAACGATCTTTTTTTTTTATTATAAGAACATACTATAGTTGCAGGAGCATCACCGTACGGCGTCTTTCCAAACCAGCCGCAGCTCTATGCGGCCCAAGGACCACCTCCGCCGACATACGATCAGACACTCACGCACCCTATGGTAAAAATTTAACAATATTTATTTACTATGCATATTTATTATTTATTCTTTTTAATCAACTTACGTTCAGTACCTGTTCCATTGCAATAGTCTCATTTAACTTAAAGTAACTCAACGCTAATTTAATTACATTTTTTTTTAACTTTAACAAATTGATTAAACTACGCCAAAATGTATAAATGTATGAATGTGTAACCTCAAAGACCCTCCAGGGGTATGAATAAACGCACATATATATATATATATTATTTATTCATTCAAAATTTTACAATATTGTGTTTATTGACATCATATTCGAGCAACAAAAAACACCCAGATAGATTGTTTAATACAGGAAACTTCCATTTATCTAAACCATTTCGCGATGTAAACATTCGTTCAGCTAAACTCAGGGGAAATCCCCGCCACTTCAAGGAGATTCCTCGAAGTGATCGCTCATTGGCTGTCACTTTGAGAGAAGTGCGCAAAAAATATTGTTCTCCGATCACGTTCCTCGGGTCTGTTTTCGCTTGAAAGTAGTGGAAGGAACAGATGAAGCTCAAGTTTAGATAAATGAGTAAAAATCGTTCAGATAAACGAGTGTTTAGATAAACGAGAGTTCAAATACAGTCCGGACTCGTTCATCGGGAAATTCGTTTATCGGAACGCCAAAGACTCGTTTATCAGAACGCGCGATCTTTCTCCTTACCCCCACCATTGACAGCCACACGAAGCGTCAACCAATTACAATTGCAGTCTCGATCGCTGTTGAGTCGAAGGACTAATCAAAAGATTTCTCTAAATTTAATCCCCTCTTACCACTTTCCGACCAATCAAACGCTATCTCTGAGACTAGCGGTGGAGCCCCTACCGAGTTTCGATAAACGAGACCATTCAATCGAGGGTCGTTCCGATAAACGAGTCCGGACTGTAAATGGAAGTTTCCTGTATAACAGAAGAAAATAAAGATTTCCGTGTTGTCAGATTGACTTGAAAATTTTTTTAATTCTTAAAAGTGACGTGCAATTTTTGCAAAAACGTCCCTCCTCTCAAAAAAGCTAAAAAATGAAATCTTAGAATACTCATAATTACTGTTTATATCATGTATTATGATTTTGGTGAATTTTTTTATCATTAAGCCCCCCCCCCCTCCCCCCAAAAAAAGGAGAATGTCATTGAAAATTTTTCTTTAATTTTAGCAGATGTACCAGCCGATGTACGGGCAAGGTTATCCCGGTGGTTACTTAACTGGGTACCCAACTGCATATGGGCCTTTGCAATACTACCCGCCTTTGGCAGCGGCGGCCGCTTACTACCCTGCAGCGGCAATGCAGCCAGCTCCTGTACGGCCTACGATCGTCATGTCTGTAAGTCGACAGTTTTGTAGACTTACAATTATTACATTATAAGAATTCCATTAGACTTAAATTTCATAATAAGAAATATATTTCTTCTTAAATGTGACCTTATTGAATTATTATAAGTTTCGCGTACTATCCTTATGGGGTGAATTTATATAAATCTTGTGAGAAAGTCAAATTTCTCGAAATAATTTTCAGAAATGTCCTTATTAGAATTTCACGTTGAATACTAATAAGGAAAGTGAGAAAATTAAATTTTTTATGAGGTTATAAGGTCACTTGATTATAACTGAGAAACTTATAAGAATGTCATCAGGTCGCTTTAATTTAAGAAAAGAATTTCTTTTCATAACTTTCTAGATTTTATAAGTTTGGTTGATTTTTTCGAAAATCGTAATTACTAGTGTCGTTGGTTTTTGAAATTTTTGTAAGCACTTTGATAATTCTCGAGAATTTGCCAGGATTGATGGAGTACTTGGGAAACTTTTCCATGAAACTTAAGAATCCGGCAAATTTTTATAAATTTATCAATAAATAGATAACATTTCAAATAATTTGAAAATTAAGTAGAGATCAAATTTGACGTGGAGAATTTTTTGTGTGATGATACATGAGATTGTGAGCTCTGGAGTCGCGAGTCGATGAAAGTCCTCGGAGATTCGAGCTGTGACGATTTGAAGCTTTGATCTTATCTGACAAAAAATTCCGCAATTTTACTGTATAATGTTTTCTTTTGTCCTGATTTTTTCAGTTCTGAATCCAGTTTTTTTTTTTTTTTTTTTTATTAAATCGGGTTTCTGAGTAAGGAACTGAAAAATATTAAATTCAGAAGTTTCCGATCTCCAATAATTATATTTGAAGTTGTAAAATTTATTGGAGCTGTTACATTTTTCATACAAAAATGAGAAAACCTGGAAATCTAGGAACTTTGTTTCAAAATTTTCAAAACATTTTTTAGAAAATATATTATGTTACAATCATTTTGAATAACAAATTTTGAAAAAAAAAAATACACAACTGCTCTTATAGTAACAAAAAATTGAAGCAATTTTAATTTTTGTTAATGTTTTGTTTGTTTGTTAAGTGGACTAAGGGAAAAATCTCAGAGAAAATTTTTTCCAACCAACGAAGAGTTTAAACTTTGTTCGTAAAAATTAACGTAGATTTTTATTTTTAAAACATCCTTACAAAAAAAACTGTCATGTTTTAGAACGGATTCGACGGGGCGCGATTCGACGGGATCTCGCAACAGGTTCTGCCACCGCCGCCCCCGGGCGTGAGCGCGAACGCGGCACAACTCGCCGCGATGGCCGGCCACAGCGTCGCCCTGTCCCAAAAAAAGGGCTCTTTCCTCGGCGGAGGCACGGAAGGCGGCTACACGTTTTGGTAAAACCGAAAACGTCCCCACCCTGACCCCGGACCCCTCTCTCTTTATCTCCGTTGTCGCAGGCTATTTTGACGCCCGTGTAGGCAAATTCCCGAAACATTGCTACTCGATTATTTTCCCCGCGGCTGCCCCCCCCCCCCCTTCGTTTTTCCCGTCGCGATTATAATTATCTCTGGAGTCCTTTCGCATGCTATTCCCCGAGGTTCCCGGGCGACGGAGAATTATCGCTGCGGAGAAAACTCGCGTGGACCGCTCAGTATTATTATACGTAAATCGAAGCGTGATCGCGATTTTCTCGATCGATGAAAAAAAGTTGAAAAACAAAAAATATATTAAAAAATAATCGATCGAGACTTCTCACGATCGCATGTCGAGGACCGGGAAAAATGGGACGGAAATTAGGCCTCTCGCTTTTCCTACACGTGCTCAATTGTCGTCTCCGCGCGAAGAATCGACGGAACTTTGGTACCTTGTTTTTTTTTTTTTTAATTTATTCCTTGTTTTTTTTTTACGCCTCCTTTTTTTAAAGCCGAGTCAACTCGGAACGGACAACCCAGGAAACCTAGTGTTTCGAGTAGGATTTTTTTTTGAGATTTTTGTGGGTTGGAAAGAATTTCATGTAGGTCAGGTAATTGGTTGTTTTTTGTCGATGAAGGTTTTACAGGGAAAGATTGAGCTAAAAAGTTATTCTGAAATTACGAAATTGTCGGATTTCGTCCGTCACTGAAATGAAAAGGAAAAAATTGAAATAAAAGAGCGCCCTCGAAATCGGGCAAGATTTTATTCAATGAGGGAATGTTAGAATTCATATCGCAGAAGATTCATTATAGCAATGACAAATTAACGAAAACGTTTCTTCATTTGTATTAAAAAAAATCAAATCAAAACGTGCATCAGTCGTTAAAAAATATTTCAAGCTTATTTTTAGAGCTTTGTTCCATTTTTTTCCACAGGTTAAATTTGAGCTCAAACTTTAAGTAAAATTTTCAACGTCCTTAATTAATCAAAAAATGTTCTCCAAAAAACCTCTGTCTTTGTCACCTGACGAACGCATATTTTCTTTCGCGAAATTAGGCTCATTTTGTGAACACGAAGTTTTTTGCTGCGTCCAACGAGACTTTATTGAGAATGCGAAAAAAAAATTGTAGATGAGTGCGTGGGCGAATTCGCGGCATTTGTGCCAAAAATTTATCTTTTTTTTTTTTTTTTTCACAGGAAAACTTTGTTAAAAAATTGAAAGATTCGCTCGTGGTGACCTTTTTTTGAGTCGATCTCGACAATTTCGCTTGGGGCAGCGTAAAAATGTGGGTTAAGACGCGAAATTATTTGGAAGCTCAATGTCAGCACAAGCGATTCGTTTATTATTTCTCCCTTCAAAATTTTTTGTGCAATAATTTTCTTTTTCTTTTTCTTGGCGAAAACCGGCGGATTTCGTAATAAGAGAGGGTTCTTGAAATTAATTTTGAAGCGAATGACGAGTAATTGAGGATTTGTGATTTGAACAATGTTGAGGGAAGATTCAACTCGAGTGGCCTGAATTAACGGTTTTTCATTAGGAAATTTGTTTTTCGGCATTGTTCTGTGATAAATTCGTGTTCGGTACAAACATTTTTCAAGTTCATTCGAAGGTGGAATATATATTTTTTTTCAATACGTAGTTCAAATGAGATATAGTTGAGGAATAGGAGTTATTAAGTTTCCATTTCTTCATAACTCGAGGGACAATTTTTTTTCAGTTAAAAAATGAAATATAATTCTGATGTATTTATTTGAAATCTAGCGCTTTATAAAAGAATCTCAATTGATCGAGTTGTGATTAATAATTCGAATGGAAATTCCGCATCATGTGATTCGTGTCAATTTTTGTTAGAAAAATGAATAAATTTGAATGCCAGGTAATGCTGTTTCTCAGTAGACTTTATAATTTAATTTTATTGAGGAAAAATGATTCGAGATTTTTTCACTATAGAATGTTGTAGTATGTTTCCTGAAAATCAAAATTTATTTTGCTCCATTTTTTTAGTATCAGTTGACATAATAATTTTTTGTAAAAAACTAACAAAAATGTCATACATTTTCGCGTTAAAACTTCCCTTGGAAAGCAAATCGAAAAAAGCTTTGATTGGACGTGAGCGGGAATTGGGTTAAATGTAATGAAATTTCTGAAAAATGTGCTCCTCGCGATTGCCATGTATTCCCCAACCAAACGCAGTTGCTCGAAAGCGATCCCCTGTAACTTTGAATTTTATAAAAACCTGAAAATGGAATCTCAGTAGGAATTTTAAGGGAAATCATCTTTCTGAAAATCTTATGGGAAGTAAAACTTGGATGTGACACTATAAAAACCTAAGTAGAAAATTCTGTCTTGAATATAATTTAAAAGAAAAAATATATATAAGCTTAAATTTTCATAATTTATCGAATTGGTTTGTTTTTCGTAAGTTGTTAAATACGTCAATCAATTCGGGTAATTTCACATTTCGTACTGATACTTTGTATAATTATAATTGTAGATCAATGGGATTGCTTAGACATTAAAAATCATCGCATTGTAAGTTTTACTACCAAAAACTGTCATCTTATAAGATTTTTATAAAGTCATCTGTGTATGAAATAAAAATATCCGAATTTTTTAGATGATTTTTATAAAGACCAAAGTTACGAGGAAACGTTGTTTGGCAAGAATTGACATGATTTTTTATCATACAAATCTAGTCCGAATATTTGACACGTAAATATCTACAGGTGATGTTTTTCCACAGTTGATAGTTTTTTTTTTCCACTTGCGCGTTCCGGGAAAATAGTGAATAATGAAATTGAAAAAACAATACGACGGTTTCGCGCTTTTCCCGAACTTTCAGTGTTTTTATACTTTTCCCCGGCTCGTGACATTCCAACAAAATTTAGGACTTTAAGTAAATATTCGTCGAGACATCGAAATTAGATCTTTGACGGACACAAATTCAAATTTATTTCGTAAAATCTCGAGCTTGGAAAATTGGCACGACCGGCAATTTTAGAGAAATCGCCAACATTTTTGTTTTTGTTTATAGTCCAATGCAATGTCTCGTTCGTTCCCTTTTTACATTTTGTATGATTGTCTATGGTTTTAATTGTTGATCGGAGAGAAATAAAAAGAGAAAGTGAATGGCGTGAATCGATGTATCGATTTCGTGTGAACGGCGATGTTCGCATTGTTTTTTGATATTTATGCTAAATTATTCGTCTTTTTATTTGACTGCAGAGCCGTTTTGATATACCTGTCCAACTTTTTTTATCGAGCATATTTTTGCGTGACGTTATGACGAGTCGTTTGTATCGAGCGAAAGTAAAAACAAAAGGTTTTATATCGTGGAAGTGTGTGCAATAAACAAAAAATGTCTATTGTATCAGTTAAAAGAACGACAAATTCTTGTATCGATCTATGCGCTAAATTTGTTGGTATGTTTGAAACACAATCGACTGGTTTTGGAAACCAGTGTTTTCGTTAATAAACATACGATTCATGCATCTGTGTCGTTTTTTTTTCGTATTCTTCGTTACCTGGAATCAGAAAGTTTGCGTAGACTTTGCAATTGTGACTCAAGTAATTTTAAGAAAATTATTGACGGTTGAAAGAATTTTATATCACATGAATGAAGTTATTGAATCTTTCATACAGTGAAAAGGTCCATATAAAAATATCAATGCAGATGAATATTGATATTTTGGAATTTATGAACATTTTTCTGACAGTAAGAAATATTTATTTGGAGAAGTCCAGTTTTTTTAGCTCATGTTTATTCCATGGTAACAAACTTTGTGGCTCTTCAATACAAAAAGGTTTTATATAGGATGTCCTTTGGACAGAGTATTTTTTATAGTTTTTTCTAAACTTGATAAAACATCACAGTGTTTTTCCAAACAGCGAGCTGCACAATTTTCGTACTCTCTCCTGTGAATGCTGAGAGATTCTTCAGATCCATTAGGCCCTATTTTATCTTGTATTTTGTCCTTGCATTCTTCAAAACATCTGTCTAAACGTTTCTGTGAACAAGTGAAATTGGAAATCACAAAAATTATGTCACAGAGTCCATTTTTCAACATTTTCAAATTGTTTTCTGCTTGGGAGTAACAATCCCAAATTTTGGTTATGAATTTTCATTAAAAAATGTACAAATTTTTGGAGTTTTGATTTGAATTGTAATTTGAATGTTTCAAAAAATGAACAAAAACTGGTTGAATTATTTAGGAGTACTTAATTCAAATGTGGGAAAATTGCAAACGATTTCCCAAAAATGCTTCACATCGTGAAAGAACCTTGAGAACTCTTGTTAAAAAAAGGAGGTTCCCTGTAATCAAATAAATTCAATTATTATGCAATACAAGATTATTTACCGTTGCTCTTTCAAATTCTCCCTGAACAAATTGCTGAGCTTGTTCAACAGGTAATGTACATCTGCTGACGCAATTTCGCACAGTATCGATGGTTGAAGAATCATCGTCACAACACCGCGATGCACATTGATACATGTGACTCTGAAAAAGACCTTATTTTCATTCATAATGAAAAACAATTACACAATTTTTTTGAGTCCAAAAATGTCCATAAAATTTATCAACTATAAATTATCGACTAGAGAATTTGCGATTATAATAAATTATTGAAATTTAGTTGGATAAATTTTTTATTTGACAATCTATTTACTGATAAAAATTCCGAGTGAAATCATATGAAATAACCTATGAAATATTTACCTGCATTTTTCTAATATGTTCCTTATCAATGTCCTCAACTAATTTTGACATCACAGCTTCGATTTTTTTGCCTTGTTGTTCGAGCATTGTGGAATGATTCATTTTGCAAACAGTGAAATGCAATCAAATGCAAAAAATTGAGTCCAACTGAGTCGAATAAAAATTTTGGACTGTTTTAGACTTTTTGGTATATATCAATATATATATATATATCATATACGGACGGTAGAGACTCTACCATGATGGTAGTACCATCCGTAATATATATGTGTAGTATCATACTATCATATACATATCGTCCGCTACTCGTCTAACTCGTCAGCTGACTTGATTCACTGTAACTCAACACTTATATGGAGAATCGGATGAGTCCAATGAGTCATTAGTACATACCATGAGTCCGTGAAATTGAAGTCCGCGAATCACGAATTCACTCATTTAGTCACATTCGGAAAAAAAATCGAGAAAATTTTTCCTCTCGGCAAGTTGCACCTTCGAAATTATAATTAATAAATTATTTACTACAAACATAATTTCACTAATTATAACAAATACTGTTTTTTTACCATTTTCTTTCATATTTCTTCATTTTTCTTCTATGTTTTGAATTTTAGCGGTTCAAGATAGTTGACGAGGGGGCGCCACTTCTCGAGTGCCATATTGGATTTCGCTAATCGTGATGTCGTGAATTCCAGAGACTCGTGTACGTGTACAATTGCGGCAATTGTAAACATTCGCCGACAATTGCACAAGGCACACAAGGTAAGTACTCAGGTTAGTGCCTCCGCGTATCATTTTAATATACGCGGAGGCACTAATCACACACACTTTTAATCTGGTGAGTGACATGCATAATCGAGAACATTTTCAACCGGGAAATTTGACAAATTATGGAGTTCCGGAGATTCTTCGTCTTCTTTGTGTTACTATGCGAACATCCTCACGGCGACTTTCGAATAACGTGCAAATCCGCCATTTTTGCGCCTGTTTCCACCATTTTGTACACACTTTGCACTTGAACGTTAGGAGAATCGTAATTTTGACGTTGTCAATATTTTCGTAACATAACTAAGCCAATGTGTGGCGCTATCGATCAAGTAAGAATACTTATGAGCACGTGGCCAGTGAAAATTCGTCCCTTTTAGTACAGTTTTTTTCGAAGTGTGAATACCATCGCTTGACATTATTTTCAAACAATTCTTTTTTGTCTTCGGGTAGAAGTTGGATGCAGAAAATTGGTATTTTTCAAGTTTTCTCAGTTTTTGGGTCATTTTGGATACCGAGCTCAAGGCCGTGAGTTGGAAAATTTGTGTAGGGGGATTCTTGTCCTAAACATGGCTTGATTCGTTTTCTATTTACATTATATTGCGTCAGCAGCAGTTTAAAAATTATGAAGCAATGCCAACATTATTTTTGAAGGTGCAAAGGGTAAAATACAAAAAATTTTTTGTCAGCATTGTCAGCAATTAAGATTTGAAACCAGTCCAATCAAGTCCAAGGATGTAATGGGGACAAAAATGTATGTACGCAGGATCAACCTTATCAAAATTGATAAGGTTGATAATTTTCACCGGTGTTGTTTATTCATGAATTGCAATACTGTAGTTGTTAAAGTTTTCAGAATTTCCTCAACATTTCCAAAAGTTTTCCTTGATTCTCTTAAATGAAGCATCAGCATAGACCGACTTTCTTAATCTTGCATGAATAGTAAGAAAGAAAGAGACGGCGCTAGATGCGCAGTGGCCCTTTGCGCTAGTCCAGTCTCTCGCCTTGCCTACATTGCTTCCGTTCTCAGTGACACGGCAGCTTACGGTTCTACATTGGGAGTGAAGCATCCTCCTTACATACATTCTTGAATAGGGAGGTGCATGAGTGCCATCCTTAGAACATGAAATCATGTTCTAGTTCTAGTTCTAAGGAAGCATGAAGTACATGGAATGCTAATGACCGGTTTGACTCAATAGAAACAGGCCGGTACATAATGACGTGATGACGTCAGTTATTCGCAACGTGTCATATGGTCCATGAGGAATATAAAGAGATAAGGGAGATATATAATAATTGACGTTATATTCGTAGCTTCCCCATATCAACAGTATTATTATGTATATAGCTCCGATTTCCTATGTTTACCGACAAATGGCGGCCTATTAGCAGCCATGTGTAAAACTACCGTATACAGGGTGTCCCAGAGTCAACGGAACTCCGGAAACTGCAAATTCCTTATCAAATTTTAAGTCGATTTTCCCTTTGCCATTCTTTTATTTTCGCAAAAATAAAGGCCGCGCTCTGATTGGCCGATTAAAATCATTCATAACTAAAACAAAAAAATGGCGAAGGGAAAATCGACTCGGAATTTGATAAGGAATTTGCAGTTTCCGGGAGTTCTGTTGACTCTGGGACACCCTGTATACTCGTAGATAATGGGCAGATAATGGCTAAATGATGAAATAATTATTTCAGTATAAAAAATAGCATACAATATTTACATATTTTGTATTTTTTTTTTTCAATTGACCTTGATGATTAAAAAACTCTTTCATAATATCACTCTTTTTGTAATAACCGAAAAGAGACTCTGAAAAAAAAAATTGCAGTTTACATTATTGCGATCTATAATTCCTAAGTTTCAGAAATAAAAGTCCGCTACAGGTTGCGCTGTTTCTCCGAAAAAAGCATAAAAAAGGTTGTCCAATTATGTACAATGAAATTGCAGGCTTTCACCACATGTTGACTAAATATTCGTGCAAATTTGCACAACTAGTCATGAAAAGCGTTTGCACCGAGTATTTCAACAAATAAGCGGACGGATCCGTGATCAAAATTCGTGCGAACCCGCATTTGCATGGAATCTGCACAAATTTTATGCAAACTGTTCCATCAGTGTATAATACGAGTTCTTTTCAAGAGGACGAAATAGACTTCTGAGAATCTTGAAATTGCAAGTCGATGTTTAAAGAATTAGCTATTATTATTCAGTCCAAGACATTTTGTTTACAGACAGTTAAGGAAAAATGATGCTTTTTTTTAGGCACCCCATTTTACGATCCTTATTACGGCCCTTTTTTCGCTATATCATGCACGCGACTTTCTTCGTGTAGGATTCTCGGCGGGTTCGCGCTTGCGTAGTTGCGAAAAACGTCAAACAGTAAACACGAAAAGACGCTAACTTACGAAATATTTATCCTACTTTTCTGACCCCTTGCGTTCTAAAATCGTGAAAGAAAAGTGTAGTTTTTATGGCTTGACGAAATTCTTTGTCCTCCACTCAATTTCGGGGTCCCTCACGCCGCCATTTTCACGTCCATTCCGCGTTGCTGGAAACGTCGCTGAATCGGTATGAAAAACTTGAAAAAACTCGACAATAATATGATTATCCATTCGAAAACATCGTCTAATTTTTCTCATCTGCATTGACTGGGTCTCCGCGTATTTTTTCCGTAATCGCGCCATGTAGACGATCATTTTTTAGTTGTCAAACGAAAATGGTGTACTTCAGAAAAAAAGTACAAAATTTTTCGAGGAACCTTGGGCGGCGAAAGGAAATTCTTGAGCGCGTTCTTCGCGCATTAGGCAATATTAGGAGATTTGGCCACGAATGCAGTGAAATAGATTCTGTTGGTTTCTATGTTAGTGAAATCCCTAAATCGATCGGAAAATGGGACAGTTTTTATTTTGAGGGTGAATATTTAAATTTTTTCACGTTTTCAGTAGGAAAACGTGTTTTTTTGTCGATGTCCTTTTTTTTAGAACTTGTAGGTCAATTTTTTTTAAGTCTCCTTGAAGTTCGATGTTTTTTCTTTGTGTGGGCGTGTTTGTCAGGCGTTGAAAATTTAGTCATTATCTAATAATTAGAAAATGTAATGCGTTTTAACTCGAAAATAATTAAAAAATGCGTATGTACATTTAAAGTTAGAGAAACACACATTTGACATTGAATGTGGAAAATTTTATATTAAATTTTTTTTTTTACTTTTTTTGATTGATAATTTAAATTTTCAGTATACTTGAAAAAAATTCTAGTTTTCGACTTGTCTATACATATTTAGAGTTGAGATTTAAAATTGTTTTAAATTTTGTTTATGAAAAATTATCAGAACCAACATTACTGTAGAAAACATTTATTTGAATCAAATTTGGAGCAGTTGAAATTTATAATTGTTTGATTTGATGTTTTGAACTTGCCTGTTTTTATTTCTATACATCCATATTTAAATTTTAATATTGCTTCAATAAAAACTTATTTTAAACTTGTAGACATTTGGACTTTTCAGTTCTTAAAATTTTATCTTAAACATTCTAAAATTGGACAGTTTTTTATTTTCAAATTTTCATTTATTTCTGTATCGAGAATGCCATTAGAATAGCTAGTTTTTTTTTATGAATGGTCAGAGGCAAATGAGGGTGGTCCCATTTCACTTTGAAACTTGAAACACTGGCATTTTCAAGGAATTGGATTATACTGTTGCTTCCTCTCCGGATGACTGTTTTATGTATCTGATTTTCTATGTTATTTTTTCTTATCTTATCAGGGTTGTAGATAATTTTTTTGGGGGAGGGTGTTGGATGTGTCTGTGGAGTTATTGGAATGGTTAGGGATAGAGTTATAGAGTATCTGAATTATGCCTTTTTTTTGTTACAGAGAAAGAAGGGAGGTTCATGAAAGTACAACTGTGACTTTTGATTGGAGTGAAGGCAGATAACAACAATGCCGAAAGATCAGAGGTAAAAAAATTTTCCTGGGTTGTATAGTTTTTTATTGCATTTTTTGTTTTGTTTAATGTAAATTATGTATATTTTTAAAAGAAATGGATTAATTCGGAATTGTGTTCTTAAAATTAACAGAATGTGAAGGAAAATTATTGTCACTATTTAAAAATCAAAAATTGATTGAATCTTGTTGATGACAGATTCGACAGCAGTTTCTTGTATTTTGTGGGTGTTATTAATTTCAAGAGTTTTTGAATTCCAAGTTTTTTTTTTTTTTTTTTTTTTCATTTTAATTTTCAATAACTCTTATATTATTAAAAAGCTGAGTTTAGAAATAGGAAATATATTTGTCAGAACTGACGAGTGCTATTTTAACAAATGTGAACATATATGTTAGAACTTTGTATTTTTTGTATGAATGTTGTATTTTTTTAATATTGGAAAAAATGTTCACTATTGTAAAATTCATTATATAATTTTTTTAATTGACATTGACAAAATTTTAGTTTTTTGGAGATTTTGGATGTTCAGTTTTTAATCTAAAAACTGAAACTTTCTGAAGCTTTGGGAATTTAGTGATAGTTTTCTTAAAATTTTTGAATGTTCAAATAAAACATATTTAATTTTGACAACATTTGGCTATTTCAGAATTCAACATTTTGAAGTCTTATTTCCAAATCCAAGGATGTTTCAGTATCTGTCATGGAAGTTTGAATTTTTCAGAGTTCCTATCATCAGTTTAGATGAACTGAAGATTTTTTAAACTCTTTTGGTTTAAGTCATAAAATTTCGATTTGTTTTTATGTATAAGTTCGAGCTGTATTGTTTCACTGGAATTGAATAATTGAAAAATATGTATATATATACAATTCTGAAATAGTGAAGTCTGCAACCATCCGCGTGTAAAAACACGTTCATTCGAAAATTCAGAGTGAACATTTAAAAGTTTCCATTTATTTTGATAAGGTTCATTTTCTGCTTGCACTACACATAGGAACGATCCTTATGAAAAATAGCAGTTGGCGTCTTTCGGATTTATAACTTTCGAATTTGAAAGTTGAGCATCTCAGCTTTCAGAGTAAAAAAATTTCGAAAATTTGCAAGTGAAAATGTTGATTCTCATTCTGAAATTCAAAAAATTACAATGTTTTTACAATTAAGGAAAAAATTCCTATTCTCCAACCCTCTTTCTGAATAGTGATTATATTATTTGCCAGTACAAAATATTCCCTCATAGCAATAAGAAATGTGCAAACTTATTCCAAGCTGAGCTTCATTAACTTCATTTGCACTAAATTTGGATTCATATCAGCACATTTTCTCAGTATTCTGGTTGGAGCTGGATCATATTTTCACTCGAGTGTTGATAATTTCAAAATTTTGTTATATCTTGTAATGATGATGATATACTAAATTAAAAAGCGACGATAATTTTTTATGTATTACATTTACTAATATGAAGTGAACCAGCTGATTCCGTGTGTTTAGTGTAATGATTAATTGAAATAATAAAACTGTTGGTATTGGTCATTCATGTGAAATTGACGAAAATGTCATTATATTGCGTGTATCGATCTCTTCGATATCAAGCTTTTGCTTGTTAAAAAATTAAATGATATTTCATTATGGAACGAGGAGCGGAAATATGCTTTTTTACGAGGCGACAGTTTTGGCGGTCAATTCATAACCGAGGCGTAGCCGAGGTGAAGTCACGGCTGCAAAAACTTTCGCCTCGTAAAAAAGCCTCCACTCCCAGTTGCATACAATACTTTTTCCGAAATTTGCGTCGCCATCTTGGCCGCCATCTTGTTTTGTTCACAGACTAGGGGGCCATCCATAAATTATGTAACCTTCTTGGGGGGCGGGGGGCGGCGGTTAACGAAATGTGACAAACAATGTTAGCTCTTATGGGAGAGGACGAGGAGAGGTTGAAGGTGAGGTGGGGGGTGGGGTAGGGGGTGGGGGGGGGGGGGGGGTGAGGGGGGGGGGGTAAAAAAAGACCGAAAATTGCGTTACGTTATGGACGGCCCCTAGGCAGTGAAAGATGTTTCACTGCCGCTCAGAAAGTTTTACCGCCGCCCACCATTCACAGTTCGGAAAAAAGCTATTTCCGCTCTTCTTTTAAATCACTGAAAGCGCCACTTCTCAGCAAATTTCAAAAAAAAATTTTTTTCTTAATCAACAGAAGTTTTGCATCATAAAACCTTTTTACAGATCCCATCCGAGCAGCTATGGCTCGGGCTCTCGCGACCGTGATCGCGATCGTGACCGTGACCGACAAGATCGTGGTCGCGATCGTGGAGGCAGTGAACGCGGAGGCGGCGACCGAGGAAGTGGTGACCGCGCAGGCGGCGATCGAGGAGGTGGTGACCGAGGAAGTTCTTCCTACGGTGGTGGTAACAGTGGCGGTGACCGAGATTATGGTCGTGGAGGTTCGTCCTATGGCGGCGGTAGCAGTGGCGGTGGATACCAAGAGAGACGAGGACACGGCTACCAACCTTACCCGTCGCATCGCCCTTCTTACGGCGACAGGGGTGATTATGGAAGCAGAGAAGGAGGTAGCAGCTATGGGGGCAGAGAAGGAGGTAGTAGCTATGGTGGCAGAGAAGGAGGTAGTAGTTACGGGGGCAGAGGAGGTGGCGATTACGGTGGCAGGAGGGGTGGCGATTACGGCGGCAGAGGAGGCGGCGATTACGGAGGTGGTCGAGGAGGCGGCAGAGGAGGTGGCAGGGGAAGAGGCGGCGGCGGCTACGGAGGTGGCGGCGGCTATCAACAACGTGGAGGATACGGCGGAGGAGGAGATTTCCAAACACCGGCGGTACATTTATTTAAGCCACTATAAACATGAAACTCGAAATTCAGAGACCTTTTTCTGATATTCCAAAAATTTTAGTGTTTTTCATCGTTTGTGAGAAATGTCTATTCGGTAATTTTTTTGTATAACTGATGAATATTTTTTTGAAATTTCTCATTCCAGTGTTTTCACTTTTTTGGAATACTTTTCTATGTGTAGATTTTTGAGTAACAATCTCTAAAATGGAAATGTTTGAATAAATACCTGCACAGGTGCATATCTACTCTTACAATTACGGAATTTGATTATTAAGTTTTTCAATTATTTGACCGAGGAATTTTTGTTTGTTTCTTGTACAGTTGCCACTTATTTTGGAATTATTGAGCTGACGAGTTCATGAGTACAAATTTTAAAACTTTCACTCACAATTACATGAAAATTTGGATTCAACAATTCCTAATTCATTTTCAGTATTACATGTCTGAAGTTTGAGACGTTTGAATTTCCTGATTTTTATCATAATTCCTTTTATTTTCTAGCCTATTCCGGAGAACATCTTCGTTGAATCGAAAGCTTCGGCAGTAGGTATAACTTCAACTTGATTTTTCATTAAGCCTTTTTGTTATCGCTTTTCATGTGATTGTTTATTTTTTATTTTTTATTTACAGCTCGTGGACCACGCGTCGTTTCAGACAAACCACCTCGAGGACGTCGAGTGTTGCCGCTGGAGGACATTATCACACGTCCAAAAGATTTGGTTTCCAAAAAAGGTTTGCGAGGGCAAATTCTTTTTCTTGAAAAAATACTTGGAGATTCTCAACAAATATTTCTCTCAATTTCTTGAAAATGAAATCAAAGTGCAACTATATTGGCTCTTGAATAAATATTCTTCAAAAAAGGTCAATTTTAAAAATATTACAAATAACGAAACAAAAATATTAACTATTTCATGTATATTTGTTGGTAATATCTGACTTTGTTCTCAAGTAAAACCCTGGAAAATGTTTGAAAATGAATTGGAATTACGTTTTAAAACTTCTGTGGGCATTTTTCATTGGCTCAATTACGATTTTTGATACCAATTTGCTGAAGTTTAACCAATTTTTCAGGTACTTCGGGAAAGCCAACGCTTTTACAAGCAAACTACTTCAAACTCATATCAGATTCGCATTGGTGCTTATACCAATATCACGTGGATTACGAACCCAATGAAGAAAGCATCGTCGTTCGCAAAGGCTTGCTCCGACAACACTTTTCTCTGCTGGGATCTTACATTTATGATGGAACCGTTTTGTACACTGCCAGAAGATTGCAAGATGTAAATTTATATCATTTGTTCCCACAATATCAACCATTAAAACGACACTTGAGAATTAATTCTGCGACTAGGAAAAATTCAATAAGCGATGCAAATTATATGGGTTGTCCCAAATTTGTATGAAATTTTATTTACAAACTTGAAATGCAATTGAATACATCGATAATGTTTTACATGTATACGAGGCCGTTTTTTTGTAATGAATTACAAAACTTTTTTATTGTTTGTTTCAGAATCTTGTTTTGACCTCCAAAAGAACCAGCGACGATGTGGACATTGTTGTTTCTATTAAGCTTGTTGGAGAAATGATCAAAGGCGATCATTGCTACATCCAATTTTTCAACATTATCATGAGAAAATGTTTGGACTATCTCAACTTGCAGTTGGTTGGTCGCAACTATTACGACGCCAACAACAGGGTAAACTTGTCCAACTTCTTTTTCCAAAAATTTTTAAGCAAACCGTTCGTTTTTTATCTAAGATTGTTTTTAAACTTTTTATTCGTTTTTAACATTTCTGTAACTTTGGTAAACTGTATATAATTTTTCCTTGTTTGAGAATAACTGTTCCCTTGCAACCTTGGACAATGGAAATTAGAATACATAAAGTAACATGTTTCGTATTGAAACGAATATTAGCGAATTATTTGAACAATGTGTGTACATTCCAAATTTCAAAAAAAATTTTTCACTTGATGGAACGTCAATACTCTTATTTATGACGAAAAAATTTGTTTGCTTCAGGTTGCAGTTGTGCAGTACAGATTGGAACTTTGGCTCGGGTACTTGACTTCGATTCGGCAACACGAACAAGATATCCTAATGTGTACGGAAGTTACACATAAAGTCATGAGACAGGAAACGCTTTACGACGTTTTGTGCAAAACTTACCATGAGAATACTTCAGATTGGCAGGTATGGTGAATGAATAGTATTGGAAAAAAATTAATGTATGTTATGCATGCAATAAATGAATATTGTCCAGATGTATCAAGATATAAACAGGACTCATGTTTTTACGTGTCACATTTTTACTCTTATTTTCGAGAAATTTTCGTTAGTTTCATTGATAGATGAAAAATCTTGTTACCATTTCTTGAATACAGATAAATTAATGACAATGTTCGTTTTGCAGAACTTGTTCGCTAGCCAAGTCATTGGAATGCTGGTGTTGACAGACTACAATAACAACACCTATCGCATTGATGACGTTGACTACAGTGTCTCGCCGGAGTCCGAGTTCACTTTGCGAAATCAAGAAAAAATTTCGTACATCGACTACTACAAGAACAAGTACAACATCAGAATCAAGCAGCCCAAACAACCGTTGCTTGTTTCTCATGCCAAAAATAAGGACCGTAGAGCCAAAGAGCAGAACATGGTCTACTTGGTTCCAGAATTGTGCCGTACTACCGGTATGCATTATTTTTGTGCACTTACTTAGATGTTGAAATTTTACTGTGGACTGGAAAACTGGCCGTGTGGTATGATATTTCGCAATTATTTACTGATGGAACAATTATTTGATCAACAAATGAGAGTTTTTAGAAAAAAAGCTGAAAATACTCAGAACTTCTTCAATTGTTTGTTATAACATACACTTATTCAGTGACTAATTTTCATTAGATTCATGTCAGTTGTGGATGTGAATATAAAATTAGTTGTTGCTTTTTTCAGGGTTGACGGAAGACATGAGGAAAAATTTCCAATTGATGAAGGCTCTAGGCGAGCACACTCGAGTCAATCCAGCTACGCGAGTGAACAAACTCATGAGTTTCAATGATCGCCTGCAGAAAGAACAGAAAGTCATTGATGAACTGCAGAAGTGGGATCTGAAACTCGAGAAAAATCTTGTCGATGTACCAGCAAGGATTTTGCCTGTTGAGAAGATTCTTTTTGCTGGAAAAAGACCTGGAAACTACAGTAATCCAAACGATTGGACCCCAGCCTTCAGGAGCTGCGAGTTGTACAACAACATCAAATTGACGGAGTGGATGGTTATTGCACCACGAAATTGTTTCGACGAGACGAGAGTAATTTTCATTTTTATTTTTGTTCGCTTATCATTTATTGTAGGCTGGGGAAGGAAAAGAAAAAAATTGTCATTTCAGGACATTCTTACAATGTTTGAGCTTGATTGTACGTGTTGTTGAGTTTTCAATTTGTGATTTTTTTTGTTTGGTGTTTTTGTTTGTTGTGTTTTTGATTTGTTTTTGTTTTTTTTTTTTGTGTTTTTGGTTTGTTTTTTTTTTTTTTTTTTTTTTTTTTTTTTTTTTTTTTTTTTTTTTTTTTTTCTTCAAAGTTTCGTGCATGTATGTAGGAGGATATTTTCAGCTTTCCAAAATGTGTTTTTTGTTTCGAATCATTTTTTCAAATTTTTCGGTATGTCTAAGATTTTTTGAAAAATTGAAAGGTCATTTTATAATGCGTTGATTAACTTTTTTTCTCGACAAATATTGTTAAGAACAATTGAGAATTTCAAAAATTGCTCGAATTCATCGAATTATTTTATTTGAAATTTTTTTTTCTTGACACATATAACATGAATTCTGAGTTGTTTGTTTTCTCATTTTTCTGGTAACATCTAAAATTCTTCAATATTTTCAGATGTTTTTGCAAAACTTGTCTCGATGTGGACAAGGCATGGGCTTTACAATAGGTAACCCAGAATCGATTTGCATCGACAATGATCAGTCGGCCAGCTACACAAACATGGTAGAGCAAATAATGTCCCGAAACAACCCGCAGTTAATCATGCTCATCGTGCCAAATAATCGAGCTGATCGTTACGCCGCGATCAAGAAAAAATGCGCTGTTGACAGACCAGTTCCCACCCAGGTCATTGTTTCGAAAAGTTTCAAAAAAGGCATGTCGCTTGCCACCAAGGTTGCGATTCAGCTCAACTGCAAAATTGGTGGCGCTCCCTGGGCAGTCGAAATCCCCATGGACAAAATCATGATCGTCGGATTTGCCTTTGCCCGTGACGCAAGCGTTAGAGGCCGAGATTTTGGTAGGCTTAACATTTTTTTGAAATCTTTTTTTCATCAGCAGATATGTTGAATTTGATATGTGTACATTTTCATTTGTGGAAAATCCAATTTTATTTATGGTTGTATGAATGCAATATGTATGTAAGTCAATATTTGATAATGTAAAATTAAAAATTTTTGAGTTTAGAAATGAAAACTTAACATTCATTATCATGATGGGAAAAAAAAATTTTTTTTTAAATTTTTGAAATAAATCGAAGATTTTGAAAATTGAGATTCTTCAAGCTCAGAAGTTGAATATGTATTAAAAGTGTACACATTTTAAACCATTCAAATATATTCAGTTTCATAGAAAGTTTTTGAATATTTGTGGATTTCAGATGATAATTGATCAACATTCCGATGTATGGGAAATGATTATAAATCATTTGAAACTTGGATCTAACATCCCTTCAGTTGGTCTCTTATTTCTAGAACTTGTAACTTCTGAGGAATCATAATTCTTGTTGGAACATCTTGAGTGAATGAAAACTTGTGTCTTTCTAGGTGCAATGGTCGCTTCTATGGACAAAATGTGTACGAAATATTTCAGCGCGGTGAGTTCTCACAGCAACGGTGAAGATCTCTCTGGCGACATGGCCTTGAACCTCATCAAAGCTCTGCACAAGTACAAAGAGTACAATCAAACTCTGCCGAATCGCATCATAATTTATCGCGACGGCGTCGGAGATGGGCAAATTCCCTCCATCGTCGAACACGAAGTCAAAAGCATCCGGGAAAAACTCGAAGAGGTTTATGGGAAACCTGGTGAACCACAACTTGCGTTCATTCTGGTCACCAAGAAAATCAACACGAGACTGTTCCAGAATGGTCAAAATCCTCCTCCAGGAACTGTAGTTGACGACGTGATAACCATGGGCCACAAATACGATTTCTTCATTTTTTTTTTTTTTTTTTTTTTTTTTTTTTTTTTTTTTTTTTTTTTTTTTTTTTTTTTTTTTTTTTTTTTTTTTTTTTTTTTTTTTTTTTTTTTTTTTTGATTTTTATTATGCGTCATAGAATGGTTGGATACAATTGATGATTTTCTGTAGTGAAAATTTTAATGCTCTTTGCATTTTTTTTTTCTTGTTACATGCATTGTTTTTTCGTTCCTCATTCAGGAAAATAAATTCTTGTTATATTTAGTAGTTATTCTCACTAATGTGAATTTAATTTACATTGAACATCATAGTATGGATTTGTGTAAATTTGTAAATCTAAATTTCATCGATGAAAATGTAAAAACTAGAAGTTTCAGAAATTTTATAATAGAAAATGTGCTGAAGGTGTTTGTATAAAGTCAGCGAGCATAAGGAAATATTATCGTGTTTTCCATAGAATGAAGTAATTTTTAAACGATTTGGAAGTAAAAAACGTGCCCCATTTGCATCAAATAGAGTGTAAATTCTAACTCGTTCAATGTTTTTGTTGCAGGTACTATAACTGGTGTGGAAACGTTCGAGGTTCGTTTTATACTTTTGTGCTCTAATTAATGAGTTACACCACGCAGATTAATTGCAATTTGATGTTTTTTTGTTTCCTTTTCAGTTCCCAGTCCTGTTCAATACGCGAACAAATTGGCTGCTCTGGTTTCACAGTCCATTCACAGTCAACCAGATGCATACCTCGAAACCTTACTTCATTTTTTGTAAGACTTGCATTCCTTTTTTTTTTTTTATTTTTTTTTTTTTTACAAACGTGACTGTTTTACTTTATATGCCTGACAGATTTTTTTGTCTTGATTTTGACCGTCTTTTTCTTTTTTTATGCTCCGTGAATTTTTTGTACTTCCTACCTTTTGTATGTCTCGAGTTATAATGTTTAATTTGATTAAGGCGTCGGCCTAATTGAAGTATGAAGTATCGTGATGTACATACTTATATTGAAGGCTGGCCCTTGTAGTTGATAAAAAAAAAAAAAAAAAAAACGTTGAATAATAAGGTAACTGCACCTTCAAACAAAAAATTGAACCGAGAACCTCTGATATCTGATTTTGAATGTCACTGTGTCAGTTTGGGTTTGAAAAAAGAACGTTTTTGGTTTTATTTTGATAGGGCATTCGATCAAACATGTGTAAATTTTGTGTTATTAACTCTGCGTTTCATATTGCATTGATATTAACTGGTTGGTGTTTTTTTTTCTTATTTTTTATGCATACAAAAGTTGTCCATGTTGAAAAATTCTCACTTGAGATATTGATAAGATAAATTGATTGGCACTATCGTGTTAGAAATTTCCTTGGACTGAGGCAAAGTGAGAGACATTCTTTTCAACATTGACTTTTGAAGTTAGACATCAGGTCGGACTTTTTTTGTTAGAATGTATTGTTCGTAATTATAAGATAAATTTGAAAAACTTGAGACTGCCTTTGTTATTTGAGTAACGTTTTGTATTGGCTGTGCTTATTCGCACCATTCGTGTACTTTGTGTATATTTTTTGTTTACACAAAGAGTGAACTTCGGGCATCTTCGTTTTTTTCGTGTTAAGAAGTTTTTTTTTCTCAAGTTTTCCACGTGCGGTTCCGTCATTTGGAGTGTTTTCAGTTTTGTTCACAATGTTTGTGTTAACGGAAACATAACCTTCAGGCGTCGAAAAATTTTTTCGGGCTAGATACTTGCTTTAGAAATAAGCGTATAAATTTGATTTTATTTTCGGTAAACTCAACAATTTTTCAAATGGTTTTCAAAGGTTAGGTTCGGTTCTTTAGGAAACTCACCAACGATTCCAACTCAACATTGTGAACGATACTTTAGATCTAAAACTACGTTCAGTAAGTTTTAAATATTTTGACATTAGCGAAGTGACGCACGAACAACGAATTACACGAACACGAAAAAACCGACGATGCCCGAACTCTAATTTTCCGTGTAAACAAAAGACACACGAAGTACATGAAGTACACGAACGATGCGAATAAGCGCGGCCTTTGTATTAGCACTTGAAAGTGGTAAGTTCCTCTGAGGAATTCGTGCTACCCGAAAGAAACGTCGTTTTGTATAAGAGAACAAATATTATATTATCACAGAAGAGTTAATAAAGATGATTGAATAAGGTTTCTGGAAGATGATTTTTACTTGCATACAACAAATCATGATGTACAGTTATCATATGAAAATGCTATTTGATATTTATTGATGATTTAATTATGAAAATCAATCACAGAATGGATCAAGAAATTAAAAAATTTGTGAAAATTAAGATATGAACACTGGATTCCGGAATTATTACATTCTAAAATGTAAAAATATGAAAATTTCTGAGTTCTGATATCGAGTTCAATTACATACCTATGCATTTCGCAAGGTTTTAAAAAAAATTGAAATGTGTAGTGAGGGATTATTGTTTATTGTGAGTATACAGTCCGGGCTCGTTTATCGGAACGACCTAGAGTTCCTGTACATAGAGAGTTTGGCTATCTGGCGCAACTGTCTGATTGGCTGGATCCAAAGCTTGACCCAAAATGGCGGCTCCAATTGAAAGAAGCAATGTGTGTACCGCCTCCATAAGATTGTAAGAATTTTGGATATTTTTATTGGTAATTTTAAGAATTTTGAAAGTTTTAAAAATTTTGAAAATATGCGGAACTAATTAGAAAGTCATAAAATTTTCGGAAATTTCGAGAATTATAAAAATATTTGGAAATCATAAGAATTTCATAAAATTCACGAAAATTTTGGG
>JAPYZK010001464.1:0-36220 GCA_030522785.1 Platygaster equestris | reverse complement strand
TAAAAATAACAAAAAGCTCTATTTTATATGCACGAGAAAGTATATTCAAAATTAGAATGAAAAGGTTAAACGACGTGAACATTTATTGTGAAATGTTACGCATCTGATTTTATCATTTCCCCAAAAGCTGCACTCGTTAGTTTTTACATCAAAGTGAACGTGCTTTCCTGTTCACGGTGTTTTACAATATCATTTTGCGTTTGACGTTAACGTTTCGTGTTGAAATTGGAGCTACGCTCGTTAAACAGCGCAGTAGTTTTAGAAATACTCTTTTTCAGGTCACGTTTTTTACATTCCGTGTGAAGAAATGTTTATGCAAACAGTGTGATAAAACATCTATTGTATCAAAAATCCTTTGACGTTACTTTAGTATTCCGAATTTGATATCTATAAAAATGAAAAAGAAACTAGCTCTCCCACATTTTTTTCCGTGCAATTACATTTAAAAAAATGTTTCTAATGTAATGTGCAATTACATTGAGAAAAAGAATGTTTCAATGTGATGTCCATTTAATTCACGTAAAAAAAATCTGAAGTGCGTTCACTACGACACTCTTCACCCATCTTCACGAATCCAGCACGCAAGAAGCGTTTAATGAACTTTACAAGTCCCTTCCGAACTCCACGAAACGTCTTGCATATTTTTCTATTGCGCCGCGTACTTGAAAAAGTTTCCACCCTTTAACGCCGCAAACACGTTTTCTGTTTGTCCAAGGGAATATAAAGCCCCGCGAAACGTACGCTTTTTCCACTTCAAATATTCATGGTTCGTGGATTTTCCTTCCCTGGAGTCGGAATACGCGATTCATTTTTCGCGGGATCCCCGTGCAATTTTAAATCGAGGCAAAAAACAGAGACATCGATATTAATCGAGTTTAAAGCACTTTTACCGCCCTCGATGTAAATTCCTGCGGGTTTTTCAACCTAGATGTTCGAGAATGAGCTGGGGATTCTCGCCTCGGTTTCAACACTCGGCGAGCTCTTCGATTCCAAGTGTTTAATAGCGGTACCTACTCCGTGCGGTGAGAGGGAGGGTTCGGGGATGAAACATGAAACTTTTATTTTTCTTACTCAAAAAGTTCGAATGAAGTAGAACGTGAATATGCGGATAAATGGGTAATTATACAAATTAATGTTGGCGACTCCCAGACATTTAAACGCAGTAAAGAATTATTTATGGAAATGTGAATAAAATTAATGTGTATTTCATGGTAAATGTAAACTAGTTTGAGAAACACATTTCTATCCTCGACTCCAAAAACTCACAATTTAATTCATCTAAATAAATTTCCATTTAATAAATCAGCGCAACCCCTTTGACCCCCCTCCCCTATTTTTTGTTTCACCTCTACAGTACTCGTAACTTTAACGCTGCGCTAATTACAGTTTCAAGGCGAAAGAAACTTGGAGATAGTAACTTTTGTTGAGAAATCTGTCCGATGGAATTATACATTTTTTATTGACTTTTCCATCCCCGGCGTCGATTATAATGGAGGAATCGTGTTCCGGGTCCGTTACAAGTTCTCCTCGCCCGGATTGATTGCTATTTAATTCTTTTATCAAGTAACTTCGCGAAGCCCGAAACAATTTTTCGTTATTTCATCGATACCTTCGGCGTAACTTTTCGCGGGGTTGAAAAGGAAAACTTTTTACCCCAAGCTTTTCGGCATGTAGGAAGCTCTGTAAACAGAGGGAGGGTACTTAATTCTCGGAAGAATTTTTCTAGAAGCAGAGCAAGCACGATGTTACCTCGGCTGGCTCGTCAAATTGGATATTCAAGAGACACGTTCGCTGTGGCTTCATCTTTTTCCGAGTGAAATTCCGGAACATCGAAGTAATACGGCGTCAATTTTTTTTACCTACAATTTGTGGGATTCGCGGTGGAAGTAATGTTTTTCGGTGTGACATTGATTGAGGGCGACCAAATGATTTAAGACAATTCAGAGTTGTTCTCGTGTCAGATAGGAGATGTTTGTAATGAGATCAGGTGCGATTTCAGAGAAGGTCGTAGGATTTTTGAGTGAATAGTTTTATGTAGTCAACAGGTAGATTTTAGTTTTTTTATGGGCAGATGTAATGAGAAGAAATTTTTTCGTATTTTCTTCATGTTTTACGTAGATGGAAATTAAAAATGGAAACATTGTAATTTCTTGAATTATTATTCTGTTTTTCGATATTCAAAAGATCCAAAGGAGAAATATTTCGGCCTGAACCTCTTCTTTGAACTGTAATTTAATGTTAAAGTTCGGAAATTCTAAAATCATCAAACTGCGTTTGGGTCAGAAAATTTTGGGATCAGATGTTGTGTAATAAGCCAAATTATATTTAAATCAACGAAATTTTTACAATTTTTAAATTTCACAACAAATATCCACTGAAATTTGACAATATCAAAATTTCTAGATGCATAACAGAGCTTTATTTCCAAAAATTCGACAACCCCCTATTAAGAGAAATATAAAATTAATATTTGGAAAGTTTGGCTTCTAAATTTTATACATTTCAAAAATTAAATCACGAAATATGAAAAATGAATCAAAATGAGGATTCGAGTTCAAAAGCTTTGAACTTTAAAAATCTCAGCACCCTTAATTCCTGGACCACAAATAAAAAAATTAAAAAACTACTCCATAGCTCAAAAATTCAAAATCCCAACAAGAAGCATCTTCGATTCCCCGATTAGAATATCAATGCCACTGTTTTGAACCTTCGCCAACAATTTTTCCAGCACCAAACACAAGACACGCTATCAAAGGTCTCAAAACCAAACGTACGCTCGAAATCATCCGTATACAATACGAGAAACGCTTCATTTTTCAGTAAAAGTCAACTGACGAGATAAATAACTTGGGAAACAACGCTCCCATTGCACGTAAAGATGCATTATTCATCATCCCCCGAAAAGTTGGTCTAGAAGTTGCCGGGGTTCAGCAGTGTGAATATAATTGCCCCGCGATACGTCGCATAGCTTTCTCGCGAAAAAGAAATGCCGAAATCGAGTTTTTGCCTCGGCGTAATAAAATTTACAAACTTCAGTGGCACCGGCAAAGAGGTGCTCGCTCGTAGATACGATGAAAGCCCGTGATTCACTTGAGAAGAGAGAGTGAGACGGAACGAGAGGGACGGTGAGGTAAAGGGGGAACTTAAAACTCTGCCACAGCAGGCTGCTATCGATTTCGTCTTCAATCTTGCTCAGTGTTGTGAATCCGAAGCACTTCATCCTGGCTCAGATAACAAGGAATCATATATAAAAGATAACGGTGCACGGGCAAAACCTGACAAAACGTTGCTATTGGGATTTATGGTCTCATTCCGAATGCCACGAAGCAAAATCTACTAAATATATTATCGATTTTGCACCGCGCCATTCTGCTCGTAGTAATTATAATGTTGGTTCAATAACAATCGTCTCGGATTGCACGAGGGTGGAATTGAATAATGCTGGAGAACATTCGTTTTGGGAGTCGAATTGTTATGAACAAAGTTCAGCAAGGTCATCTGGTCACTCAAAGTTATCCAGTCATCTTAAAAAACTTCTAATCGTAAAAAAAAACTAATATTTCAAGTACAGACATTCTGTTTCTGAGCACACGACCAACCCTCCCCCCATACACTGATCAACATAATCGAAAAAGCATAACTCCTTTCTACAACCCCGAAAAACCATTGGAAATCAAATCACGGACCATCGGACTCGTCCATAAACCGGACCCCATTAAATCAGTAGTAGTTTCCCGGCTGTATTGAAAAATACGATCGCAAAAATAGCGTCCTCGTAAAACGTCCCGCGCCCTCGGGGCAATGGGCGAGCTTAGCTCAGGTCTTACGCCGTTTATACGGTCCGCTCGTCCCATCAATCCGCGGTGAAAAACTCGGCGTTGTAACCGCAATTCGTATCGGGGATAACCCTCGGCTTGTTCGGCCAGATAAACGCCCCGGCAATAACGCCGGCCCTGGAGCCCTTCAAAATGAGCGGAAAATATTCGCTTTGCGGGTCGAGCGCGAACAGGGAAGCAAACACGATACGGAGCCCGGGGGCGGGTGACGCCGCGAAGGCAAAGACTGAGAGCCGGCGCACGTAACACACCCTCGTGCACACAACCCCCCGAAAAATTTAATAATCTCTAAATCTGTTAAAGCTGCGAGCGCACTTTTACCCGGTGCACGGAGCTCGCAATTCTCCGGCGCCTCCGCGCGTTAAGCCGGTTTTTGTAACCGAATAACCCTTTAATCGGTAATTTTTTTGGGTCAAAGTACCAAACTCGATTTGTCGCGTAGTTGGCGAGAGAACGTATTAACGCGATGAGGCGGACGCGGGTACGGCGAGGGGAAAGGATTTTTATTTTATTTCGCGTTGGATGGACGCTCTCCAAATTTTAATCAGTGATGATTTAGATTATTGCGTATTTTAACGTTGGATACGAATCTTTGCCCGTTTATCATTTTTCATTCGTTTACACAGGATTCTTTAATTTTTTTACGGCGTACAAACGCGCTCCAGTGTAAACTCCTTGTACCGCCCTTTTTAAAACCTCTCCCCACACAATGTCATCCGTTGCTCGATATGGTAATTCACTGGGGTAAGGTTGGGCCAAATATGGTCCTTATCGATCACGCGACACTTCACGCTCAGGAATGTTTACCCTTTTTCCACCCTCGCAGATTCAATAAGAATTTCGAATAAAAACTCGACGGATCGCGAAATTCATTTATTTTCCGCTTCCGTGCTTTGTAAACAATGCGATGGTTTTTCAGACTATGAATATGTTTTCTCCTCGCTCGTTTCAATCCTTCGGCGTTCGAAATTGGAAATACTCATAAATATGCGGGAAAATAATCCAAGCTTTCAAAATGGAGGGAATAATAATTAGATTTTTCGAAAATTCAATGATTCGAATGTTCTCGTTTCCGAAAGTAAACGCTTCGAAATGAACGACGGTGGAAAATATCGTGAAAATGTATCCTTTTCTCTATACTCATCAGGATAATTGAATTTTTTGCACTCCGCAATTAACGACGATAATGAACGCGGGAATGAAATGTTTTTGCACATCTCGGTGTTTTTTTCCTTGCGACTCGATTCAAGTTTTCATTCGACGCACGCGTCGGAGTCGATGAAAAATAGATACGGCCAACTCCAGAAATTGTGGGAACGTAATTAGCGGGGCCTTCATCCCGTTGGAAAACCCGGGGCGTTAATTTTTCCGCGCTTTTTTCACCTCTCGAGTGGGGAAAATCAATGCCATTCGCTAGTGCCATTCAATAGCGCCCCGATAAATTCCTGCTCATGACGAAATTCTTCCCCCGTTTCCGCTGTATCGCTCGGCGATATTTCCGTGACATATTTCCTTTTTTTCTTGCTTTTTTTCTATCTCGAAGCTTTCACGAATAGCCTTTTATAAATAAAGAGACCAATAATGGCTTTTTCCGAGGGCCGTGCACTCTTTAAATTACTTAACGACGTTTGGTGGAATCGACTTTTTCCGTTTTTTGATTTTTCGGAATTGAATAAAATTTAGAAATTCGATTCAACCCCCCGACCCTAATTGATGAATATGTTAATTTAATACATACGAAAAATTTTGAATTCGTTTCTAATTACCAATTTAAAATGTACCATTCTGCACAACATGCGAACAACCCCAAATATTCATGAACGCGCACAAATCATACAGCAGCAAAAAAACGGCGCTGAGAGATCAATTGATATGCCAAATCATATAATCGACGCCACGATCAGCGCTCGAATGTATTATCGCGCAATTTCTACTCCGAGCACGCGAGCTTTCGACGCTCTCGAAGGCGCGAAATTTTTCGGCGCCCCGAGTACTTCTCGGAATCCGTCTTAAAACATTACGTGTAGGGGCAATCGTTGCGTGTCGCGTCGAATACGGGGCAAGTGCAAACAAAGTTTTCAACCCCGCATCTCGAATTGACGTTCGAAAGAGTTTGGGATCCCTGCAACTTCGCGATATGTGTGGGATTCTTTGGGTATTACGTCATCTGCCTCTCTCTTATGTAACACTGTTCCATGTTTTTTTCATTGATTTCGTGATTTTCGAACAATTCAATTTTTAAATGTACATTTGAATTTCCAACATTATTTGAATACTTATAAATTAACGTGAATTCTCTACAATTTCTGAAAAACATCCAATTTTGGAGTCTTCTTAGTTTTTTTTTTTTTTGAGTTTTTGGCAATTCTCAAGTCATTTTTGGGACAAGGAAAAATTTATCGAGATTTTTTGTTACATAGTTACCATTTTTTTGCATACGAAAAAATGTTAGTTATTTTTCAGAAAATCCAAGCGACATTTTTTTTTATTCCTTTACATTTTCAGAAAACCATTGATCACCTTCTTTCATTTCACAAATTTATTCGATTTTTTTCGAATCTTCCACCTTCCATTTTCCACCGAATCTTTTGAATCATTGTCAAAGTATGAAAAGGAAGTTCTGGGTCGTAGGAAAAACGAGCTCTACACGCGCGAAAGAAAAGGTGTAACTCCATCAGGGGGTAGGGGGGTAGTTTGGGGTGACATACGTTTACTTTCCGAGCCATTCGATGGTGACTTATGAACGCCCGAGAGCTGCAGGTGCGATTCCGTAGTCGATTGCGCCGAAAAATGGCCTCCGACACGAATACTCTTTACGATTGTTACCGCCGACTCGTGAAAATCGTCCATTATTATTTCACGAGGCTCGTTTTTTCTCGGATTCGCGAGCTCGCAACATAAACGCATTTTCCTCGGGTCGTTCGCCGTTTCATCCGAGACGTAATAAAATGTCGAGGAACTTTGTGCTGTTCCTTCAAAATTAAGTTGTCTAATTGGAATTTATTTCGATGGGGCGGAATTTTTCTTGTATTCCTTGGGGGAACTTCGCAAATTTCGTTTGAATTACACTGCGAAACGTAAGATACGAGAGCGAAGGAAAACAAGCTGCCGATAAAAAATTTTAGGAGATGCGAGGTTTTGTTGCTTCGCCGTGCAACGAGAATTTTTTTTTTATTTCCTTTTTTGGAAAAAAAGTTCGTTATTTGTTGGATGAGAGAACGATTTTTCAGCGATTTGATCGAGTGGTAGAAAAAATATACCTAAAAATATGGTGAAGTTGTATCTATGATGAGAATTGGGTCATGAAAAATCTTACTGTCGTATCACAGTTTCTGGGCGTCGTCTTTTCCAATAGAAATGTTGATTCGAGACACATATTTTTTCGGATATTGACGAAAAATCATTGGAATATGCAGAGCTGAATTTTTTTGCATCGAAATTGTACCAATTTTGGAAAAGGGAGTGATATGATGATAGCAATACGCTTCACTAATGCAATTGCGAAAATTCCAGTCTCTTTTCGTAATAATTTGGAATGAAATCGAATGAAATACGAATATTCAGAGCGAGGGTAATCGGAATTTAATGAATTTATTTTCAATGATGATCCGATTTGCTTTTATTTCACCGTTCAAGCTGAATTTCGCAACAAGAATTATCGTGACAATCAAATATTCTTACATTATCGACGAGGACGCAGCAAATTTTTTTATTTTTCCGTCAGAAAAAATGTCCCAATGTCGTGAAAAATGACACTGATAAGTTAAAAAAATCTATCGATAAAACCAATCAAATCACATCAGAATTTTGTGTATAAATATAACTGTGCTCGACGTACCAATTGAAAATACATGTAAAATCGCAGAGAAAACCAAATTTTCGTACATCTAAACCTCAATAAAGTGTAATTCAATCAAGGTTCTATAAATGAAAAAATTAAAAACCATTCGTCTGAAACCCACATCGAAAAAATATTCAATCAAAACCTTGCATCAGAATTGCACTGAAGAACACCCATTTTTATCACAAAAAGCTCAACTGTCTCACCAAAAAAATCGATAATTGCTCCATCGAAAATTATAGAACAAAAAATGTATGTCCATCTCGCCCAATCGAGTTATTTGCAGAGTGATTCCTCCATCAATTGGACACCCCCCCCCCCCCTCTCCCCCCAAAAAAAAACTCCAAATAAATTCGTTTGGTGCTAAATTCGCTCAAAATCCATCAAATCGTGGGGAGAGCGTAAATTGCATTACCCTTCGTCAAAGTACCCCACCGAACGCGCTGAACAAACTGCAAATATACCGTAAAATGGGAAACTGCGATAACTTATTCATGAAATGATCGAAATACGTTACTGCTGCAAAAATTATGTTTACTCGGGATAAAACGTCCGAGAGCTTTCTGATAATTACACGTGAAATCAGTAACAATGTATCGTGTTCCACTATTTTCGCGAATCCGTTTATCAGAATGCAAATTCATCCACACTTATCAGTGCCGTGATCATCGGATTTAGGACTTCCTGGGTACGTGAAACTTTGACCGAAACGGGGAATAATTCATCACAAGTCAAACCGGGATAAAATTGGACAACGGTAATGAGAAAGGCAATAATCTCGCGCTGTTAGTGTGCGGTCGTGTGAGGGAAATCTGAAATTTAGGGAGACGGAGGAATATTATACCAGAGAAAGAAATGTGGAAATTAGGAGATTTGCCGAGATTTATTAATTTGGGGACAATGGGTTCCAGTAAGTTATTTTGGTTCGAACATTATTTTAATCATTTTTGAAGAGTTACGATCAAATTAAGGGATGTAATGAAAAATTAAAATTTCCCGAGTTTTCCTAAATTATTTTTCAATCGTATGAAAATCCTTCAACTTTAATTAAATTCTCAATACTAAGAAACATTTATAAACGATTTTAGAAGTAATAGTTTTTTTTTCTCTTTTTTTTACGACCGGAAAAAAGTGAGTTTTTTTTTAACCAAGTAAAAAAATCGGTCACTTTGTACACGCGAAACAGCAGAAAAAACTAGTATTTTCTCGATGATTATAGAGCAAAACGAGATGCATACAAGAGAAGTTTCGGAAATAATAATGAAACGTCACAGCTATGTAAAAGTCTGACATATTTCCACGCGATTCTGGAAAAATTAGGTGAAATGTGCACGATACAAAACCATCTGGTGTCATTAATATGAAAACTTTTTCCAGATAGCCAATTACAACCATTCAAACTCCTGAATTGCATTCTATTAAAAATTTTTCAATCATCTCCCTCGACTACGTTTTTAATAGAGAATTTGCAGTAGAATTCTCGGTGAAAGAATGAAGAGAGTTTTTTTTACTGCGAGTACAATTCCAGTTGTCACAGCATTTCACTGCAAAATGCTAAAGAAGAAACGTGAGCGTTAGAAAATGCGTAGAAAGAGCTTTCTCTGGAGAATTCATATAAAAATGTGAAATTATCTACTCGTGTGAGAAATATTTTCAGTTTTTTCAACAACGGCAGCGATCGTTGATTTCAGTTTCGTGCAAGAATTCATTTTGAACACAATTTTGGTATGCTTGCCTGTTCGAATATTATATCTCTTTCCGGATGAAAATTTCGAATTTCCATTAAAACTGCAGTAATTCGGATTACAAAACTTTACAACATGGATGTGCAGGAATTATTGAGTTTGGAAAGTCGATCATATGAGTTTGGATATTCGAACATCGTTACTTTTTTTATTGAATTTTTCATAATGCAGGAATGAGATAAATGAAGCACCCTGAAAACTGAAAAGTTTACTACTTTATTGGGAAAGTTGATGATTCTTAAGAGTTAAAATTTAGAAAGCATGGAACAAAATACTGGATAAAAAAAAAATTGATTCTAGAATTCGAATAATGCGAAATGAGCGGTCCAGAATTTGGAAATTTTAAAGTATGACAAAATTCCAAGACTGCTATAATTATCAAAATCTTCAGAGTATTAGGAATTTTGAAATTTGCAGTCTCAAAATATTCAACATTTTACATTTTTTGGGGTTCTTGAAATTTTCAAGATTTGAAAAATGTCTAATACTGTTAAAAATTTCGAAATCCTCAGAGTTTTCAAATATTCCTAAATAAAATTTCGATATCCTTAAAATTTTCTAAATTAGTATCATTTTCAAAAATCTCAACATACTTTGAATTTATTGAATTTTTATAATTCTTGGAATGTTCAAGATAGTCAAAAATTTTCAAATTATCAAAAATGTCGAAGTTTTTAACCTCTCAAAAATTCTTGAAACTATCGAAATTATATCGATTTCTGAAATTTTTCAAGTTTTCAAAATTCTTGGAATTTCTAAGATGCTTTATATTTCTATTACTCTCAAAAATCACAGAATTCTCACAATTTACAAGAATTCAAATTATCTGAGCCAAATATCAACAAAATGAAAATGAATGCTCCAAAATTCCCAAATTCATCAATCACGAAAATCAGAAGATCAAAAGAGTCATAACTTCAATGAGACCGAAAATTTCGCAAATCCAAATAAAATATACCCAAACTCATTCAAATACCTAATACCAAAACGATTCGGAATTACATCTCTTTTTCCAAAGTGTCTTCATCCCCCTCCCCACCAAAATTCCTCCAAAATCATGCTCAAAATCTTTCGTAACTCTTAATTACCATCCCTCCCAAACACGCGCACCCCGCCCCCGATCCTTAAGAAGCACAAGAAGTGCAAACTCCAAAACAGCAACCGAATCCCAGAAAAGAAAAAAACACCCGCGAAAGTGTCGAACGATAAAAGAGGCACAGGTGGGGGCGAGGTAACAAAAAAATGGGGCTTTCTGGAAAGGAAAGGCTTGGACTCACTGAGAGTTGGCCCCGAGAAAAGGGGTTGAAAAAGGGAGAGGAGGCTCTCTCTGACTTCATAGCGAAGTGTGAGCACGCTTGCGCGGATCCCGGGCGGGCGCGGGCAGTGCCACTGGAGCCCGGCAGCAGGGTTCATAGAGCTTCGCCCGGGACGTAGCGTCAACGAGCTTTTTCCACCGTCACGTAACGCCGCTCGAGGATTTCCCCGCGTGACGTGAAACGCGAAAAAATTCCCACCAACCCCCCCTGGAATTTTTTCCCCGGAGTGTGTTACGTATTTTCTCGTAGAGAAACAAGTTATGTGATTGTGGGATAATTGAGTGCTGGTCGGGGGCATGGGCGACCGGTAAGTGGCCACGATGCGTGGACGGCGAGGGATGTGGGGTCGGGGGTGAAAATCTGGACGTTCCTGAGATGTCAGTTGGGCCTATCAGCCGCAATGAGGACCACCTCCTATGTTAACTATTACGTTCTGTGCCTCGTCTGCTGGATCCTCTTGGGAATCACCGGTAAGACCGGTTAGAATACCGGAAATTTTTTCTCTGTCTGAATCTTCACCGATATTCTTCCGGGTTCGGATCGTTTGACGTTCATCCAAAAAATAGTTTTGGATGAGAGGGAAATTGAAAAGAAGTATTTTTTCGCATTTCTGTCTGTGAGTAAAATATGCTGAAAGTATTCTGAATTAATTGAGTATGTCTGGATACTAATTGGCCTGTTGTGATAAGGGTGAGATAATAAATATTCTTGGGGACACTCCTTCTCCCTAGAATATTTGACACCAATTGAAAATTCGCCTCTGTTCGAGAATGTCATCTTATTTCGAAATTATCCATTGATTTTTGCGGACTAGTCGTTGACATGTAGGGATTCAGCGCTTTCGTGACATCGCTCTCGAGTTTAATGACGTGTGGGAAATGGTTTGATGACACGGTTTTTTAGGAGAAACGTTGGGAGAACCTTTCTGCATTTGGAATGAAAAGAGTAATTGCCGCGCTAGACGCTTGGGAAATTTTTATTTCGTGGCTTACGAAATCTATTCATCTTGCCTCGGGTTACCATAAATTTCGCAGGTTCTGGTGGAGGTTATTTTCCGGGTTATTGATGGTTTATTTTTTTTTGGTAAGGTTTGGACATGTTCTATGGGGTGTTTAATGGAATTTGGAGATGTAAGCGGGGTGTTGTCGCTGTTTTAGGACGCGAAATTGATTTTTTGTCGCACGATTATGAAATAGAGTAGAAGTAATCGATTACCGTGAATTCATTAATCATTATCAAAAATACTGTCGAATCCAAAGTTTTTCTGACTTATTCTGATACTGGTAAATTTTTATGAGCTAGAGTTTCATAATTTAATAGGAAAAAATTTTCCGATTCTTGAAGATAGAAAATATGCATGACACGAACATAAATAATTTACAAATTTTTATAAGAATAATGATACAATATACTTTTACAAGTTTGGTGTCAACTTTAATCAGTGGTATTATGAGCTGAATTCTGCCTTTGCACAGTAAAAAGATTCACAATATTGAAAAATAATGTATTGATGCCTGCAGTGGCGTAATTAAAAAAAATTTCCCAATATCAAACGCTTATACCAAGAAAGATACGAAAAAATATACATCCAATGAATAGAAAAAAATATACATAGAAAAAAATATACATCCACTTAATACTTTCAATCCACTTTATGAAAAACTTTGAGTGATAAAAACTCGAATGACCATTCGGAGACACTTCAAACTTTTAGGAAAGAATGAAAAATTCGAATACTTGAACGATGTTTCATGTACTTTCGAACTGCGGAATTATTTGTGACTTTATTTAGTTTGTTTTATTTGTTCATTTTTTTCCAAAGTTCGGAAGAAGCATTTTTCTCGAAAAGACGGGAGAAACTTTAGATATAGAATATTCATTTTATACGTACTCGGATAATACTTCAAGTTTCTCAATGAAATTTTTTTTAATTTTTGTTTTCAACTTCGAATTTTCAAGCGTGTTTCATGTGACCTAACAACTTATAATTCCTATATCAAGTCAAATCTTCTCTCTTGAATATAACCTTACATCGTAAAGGTTAACCACTGTTACAAGTTACTCAAAATTACTTCTACAAAGCTTACAACTTTCACAAGTCTCGCAAAATTTACATCTTCTGAAATTAGTGTCTCTACTAAAATGAAACTATCTTATCACTCATTTCTCAGAAATTTACGTTACAGATATACTGCAACGAGCAATTTAATTTGAACTCAAGGACAAAAAACACAGTTTCTGTAAAATTCATCCATAAACATTTATAATTTTGAAGAAAACAATTTTTTCCAACGTAACTTTTGTAATTTAGCTTCTGCCAAAATTACGTCATCAAAAATTAAGTCTTGCGAGTGTTTGAGTGCTCAAAATTACCACTAAACAACCAATATACCATAAATGTCTTGAATGACAGAAAATACTTTCTTATATAAATTCTAAATCCACTCATATTTCATTGAACCAGTTTTTCGAACGACTACATCCGCATAATCTGAAGTACACAAAAAAATCGACGATATCTGGCAAATCCCAGGCGCCAACTTAATGGGCTCCGCGAATTTAACACTTTATTCAGTCCCCGTTAAAACCGCTTCTGGCAGAACCTCAATGCGATATTTTTCACGAGCTCCTAATGAATGCATTACGCTGAAAGAACGATAAACGTGAGTTAAGCGCTTCCTCGCGTCGAAACGCTCCAACAAAATTAGATTCTCCATTTTAATCCAATCGACCCGTAAAAATGTCAATTATTACTACGGAAGTCCCCCATTAAAATACGTGTCTCGATCCAAAAATATCAAATTCAGTGCAAAAAGTGTCGCCACGAACTTCTAAATAAAACTCATGAAGATTATATTCACCGAAACTAGAATAGTACGGTTCCCAATTTAATAGTAAACAGTTTTTTTTTTCACCAAGAACCCAAAAACACGAAAAAGCAAAAAATACCTCATCCAGAACAAAAAGTATCTCCGCAAACTGCTAAATTAAACTTATGAAGAGCTTCGGAAAAACACACTACGCCAAATTGCCACGTCGTTGGCTTAATGCGGAGCATCGCGAATTGGATTAATTCTTGACAACCGCGTTGATATAACGTCGTTAGAAAGTTGGCATAAAGTTGATCCAACACCGGCGACATTACCCCTTTCGAATTAACGCCGGGGCGAAATTTGGGTCGGGAAAGAGTCGGGGGAAGGGGGGCGGAAGAATTTAATTAAAACATAAACGTGAATCATCAACGGCGCGCATTCGAACGGATATATGACAATGAAGATTCGCGAGTGTCTCGCGTACAACCCCGTGACCTCGTAAAACAATATATGCATTGTTATAATAAAGCGGAAGTCGAATGCATCCCCGGAACCTCGAAATTCCCGCCGCACGCCCATTTCTGGAGCTCGTATTTCGCTCCCAGCGCGATGCTGAATTACGGGCGCAAACTGTCGGTTACGAGTGGGACGGGGGTTGAAACAGAAGTATTGTTCCATCCCACGGCGAAAATTGCGTGACTCCCGTATTAGTATAATCGCGATGGCCCGATAAATCCCGGGCAACTGCGAAAACCGCACTTGCCAAAGAAATGTATTAACATGCGGTCCCGCCAAGGCACCCGACGTAAATTATATCCGCTGTCCCGCAAGACCGATTGGAACAATGAATCACGGTCCGGGACATTTTGAAATTTTAATATCAATTTCATAAATCGGAAGTGGATATTAAATTGCGGAATGAATTCCGGCATGAATCCCCGCGGCTTGAATTTATTCATGAACATTGGGGTAGACGATATCGAAAGGGGGAGAGAGAAAGACGGATGCGCGCGAATCGTTCTCGGGGAATGAAATCGGGTTACTTTGGGTTTACTTGTTGGCCGATGGTTTTCGAGTGGTGTTAGAGGGATTTTTTTCGCTGTGACTTTTGTGACTTTACGAGGGAATTTTTTTGTGTTATTTGTGGGAGGGTGAGAAAATGAGTGGTGTGGTGGTTTTTGTGGGGTCGGAAAAGGGTGAATTTTGATTTGGGAAGTAGAGTTTTGAGATTTTCGAATATAAAGATTCGAATTTAGGATTCCTTAGGAAATATGATTTTTCAATCATAAATAATGCGGATTAAATTTTTTTCTTTTTTTCGGTCTATATGTTTGGATGATACTTCATAATTAACTCGTTTGCACGGATTAATTCATCAGATTCTGATAAGCTCGACGTTAAAAATAAAATCGCATTATCGAATTCTTTATTTCCTAATTTTCGAGTTTTCGAATATTGAAATTTAATAATTTAATATTGATCATGAAAAAAATGAGATTGATTCGGAAATAAATAAGAAATTTTATCATATTTCGGAAAATTATGCAACGCCTGCAAAAATTCCGAAAATATTATCAAGTGATATCAAAATATTGCCATTTTTTCTAATCTTTTGTACACCAAAAATAAAACTATTCCATGAATTCAAAATTCACGCAATTTTTGTTACTTAATCTGAATTTCACAGTTGTAGGCTCTTTATAATTTTTGTTTCTTGCAAGACTCCAAAAAATCCTATCGAAAAATCGATTAGATTTTTTGTGAAAACCACGAATTGTAATTCCTAAAAAAAGATCCTGTACAATTTTCAACCAGTGATAAATCATGTATCAAATCTAATTCCAAGTATCCTTAAAAAAATTTAATTTCCGATTACTAAACAATATTTAACTGATGAATCATCATCATACAATCATACAACGGTTGGTCAATTTTTTTCTAGATCTAGCCCTATTTCACGTCAACGTCACTCAAACATTAAATCTCCCAAATCACTCCCCCAATAATTATACTTCCAAATACTATTCAATGAAAAAAACGCGTATAAACTGACCGGAAAAGTCAGTGAAAATTAATGGAATTTTTTCTCAAACCCCCGCGTAATGCCCGATCAAGAACCAAGCGAATTTCCGATGATACAGGGAATGATTGAAGAGAAAGCGCACAAAAAGCGCCAAGGGAATTCGGACGGCGCGGGAGCTGTGTCTGACCACAGAGCGTGCAACTCCACTTGCAAGTCGGGCATTTTTTACCTAGGCCGCGACGCCCCATCGACCATTACGAATCAATTAATTATCCTACCCTTGACAACCAATCAAACCTTTTTTACGGTCGACCGGAAGCGGTAAAAACGATTCCATCCATGTTCCTTTGATAACGCGCTTCCCAGTGATTTTAATTCGTTTTCGTCGGACACCGAGATGAAAAAATACAGATTTTTAGCTTGTTTTAGTTTTATTGTATACCGAACAAACTATTTCCAAATTTTACGAATTTTATAAATGACACATCGACGAGTCTGTACATAAGAAAAATGTTGAATCTGGGATTCGAAAAATTCCAAAACACAGATTTTGAAATTCTATCCACGCCCTTGATTTTTACGACGACGCACGGTAATGAAATTCGCGGGCGTTTCACAAGGGCTGATTCGTAATCCGATCTTTTTCCCCCTTTTTACCATAAATATAGTTAACCGAAAATATGCTCGCAAAAGAAAAGTCCGATATTAATGCGTGATTTATTCGCCGATAAATTTCGCTTTACTTGTAATTTACACCGGCACGACTTTGTTTTGCGCACACCGACGCGGCTTTTCATTGAACATCCTTCGTGGTGGATAATTACGGGTACAATTTCTTTCGTGATTTATGGGCGTTCATATCGTTTGCCGACGCTAACAACTTCAGTCGATGATTTTGCCGACATTACGCGGAGCCATGGGCGTACTTAAACCGCAACGAAAATTCGGGCATTACGGGAGACTTACGAGCGGTACGCTCGTGAAATAAAATTGTTTCGTTTAACGCGAAATTATGTCGAGCGGAAATTGTCCCCGGTCTTTTAAAGTCGGATAAAAAGTTTTCTCGGACCCGTGTGGTTCTCGGGCGCGCTAAAAAATAATCGTTCCCCGAGTTGTTGTATTTTATTAGGGGCGAGGGAGTCGTTGGGGAGAAGCGAGACGAATTGAAAAATCAGACGCGAATCCGTGGGATGTTCGTCGCAAACGTCGGGATGATTTATGGGGCAGTCATTTCGTGGGTGGGTTACATGTGAATGCAGCGCGCAGATGTGTGCTACGTTGAATGGACGATCGATGCGAACATTACGTTGGCTATAAAGTGGGATAATTAAGTGGAGGTTTTCGGAGCTATAAAAACAATGGGCCAATCATCGGGACACTTGGAATGAATTTCGTGTTCGGGGGTAGTTTTTCTCGAGAGATGTTTTATTGGAAGTTGGTGCAACGGGGTTCGGGAAAGTGGGGAGGGTGGGTGGATAGAGATGGGGTGGAAGGGTTTTTGGATCGGGTTGGATGAGATTTTGGATGAAGGGAAATTCAGTGGAAAATGAATGCTTGTATTTTTTGGGGGTGGAAGAGATTGGAAGATTGAATATGAGTTGGAAGAAGTGTTTTGAGTTAGTCATAACCTAATTTTTTTACATCATATTTTGAGTCATTTTTGATTTTTTGATATTTGAAGCGAAATTCTCGAGTTATAAGTAACTATACGTTCAATTCCAGAATTTTATACTTCTCTATTTTTGAATCAAAATTTTATGAATTCGGGATTCCCTAAGTAGAAATTTTTTTATTTTCGAATAAATTTCAGTCTTGAATTTATCAGATTTTCAGCCTTGGAAATAATAATTTTCATATTTACGTGCCAAAATTCATTCAATTTCAGTCAATAGTTTTTGTATAACATCGAATTCGATTATTTAATAACAAGTTGAACGTTTTTCGGTATCCAGAGTATATATTTGAAATGACGAATTTTTGAATTTCCAATTTTTTTTTCTGAGTTTTTGAGCGACCATTTCCAAAGAATTTAAAACTCCAAGAATTTCAAATTTCGATTCAATCTTACAATTTTCTATTTGAAACGTGTAATTTCCAAATTTTATTAGAATCTGGAAATTTATTTCTATTAATTCTCAGTTTCACGATATGAATTCGAAAATGACTAAGTTTATGTAACTTGAAATTTTGGTACATAGAGTTTTTTATATAGTGATGGATATCAATACCAGACATAAATTTTCAAAATTTATTTTTCAAAATTCGATGATTGCTGAAAATAGTATCCGTAAGGTAAATTTAGGAGCACTGTACATGGCTTTTTAGATTTCCGAAAGTACATTCATTTTAGACAATTTTGGTTAATTTGAATGGTTTTGCACTAAAAAACCTACCCCCCTCCCCCCCCCCCCCCCTCCTCACTACTAGGAACCGTTCTCACGCCTCTGTTTAAAAATGTGTCATATACAGAAAATTCATTTAAAAAAATAAGATCTCATAAAAGCTGAAGGAAAAAATATGTAAAAAAATGTATCTAACTTGAGGTCATTGCAGTATTGATCGAGAATTCCTAGTCGATTGTTATTTATACACGATAAAATTACATCGTGCACAATTTTGATCAAGAAATATGTCCATACAACCGAGAGTTTTATCGAAGTTCCTATGACGTGTGATTTTCTCCCTAAAAATTCCATAATAAAACCGTAATCATCATTGCAAAAGAAAACTTCCATGCACCTCAAAAATTTAGATTGTTTTCCCTAGATACAATACAATTGGAAGAAATTAATAAAAACTTCACGAGAATTTATTTCCAACAAAACAACTCCATGGAATCTTTTTTTTTCCTCAAACAAGTACTCGAGAAAAATGACGGACTGCGAAATTTCATAACAAATTTTCCGTACTGAACCGAAAGTAATTCTCTTGGTATGCAACATATTAAACCGGGCGCGTCGAAATTGCGTTTCCCTGTACAGCGCAATTCCTGTAATTCAAATAACATTTTTCCAAGCAAATAACTCAAATACCGCAGGGAACCGGGATACTGACTGCTCCAGCAAAACTTGAGTTTATCGTACAAACTGTTTCAGCCAAGTCCAATACACGACAAGCGAATCAAACTCCCGCGAGAGGATGTTGAATTTCAGTTATGTAATTGTTCGGTCATTGCATGTTTCATCAAATTTCACTCTACGTGCACACAACATATCATGACTGTTATCAACGCTAATGAACCGCGTAAAATTCTTTTTCATAGCTCATTGTGACTGCGATATGAGGACAAATAACCGCAGAAATAGCGAAATGCCACATTTTACGTAAACAAAGGAAGAGGGAAACAAAATTAGGCCCCGTAAATCATAAATAGGCCGAGTAAAACAAGATCACGTGACATGATTTACATTGCGGAAAGCAATATCTCACGATGATAAAAATAAGACGCTGTAAAATCAGTATATCCGAGAAACGGCACATCGCGTGACAGTTTTACGATAGAAATTGCGTTTGATCCCTCGGTTTGGCAGTAAATTTTCATTGCCGGGCATTTCTGGCCGGAGGAAAAAAGGAGCATAAAAATTTACGAGGCGCGTACGAGCGGGCTCTTAAGTAGATTGTACCTATGTACGGTCGGGCGATACATTAATCAATTTTCGTGTAACGAACTGATATAGACGTTATCAAGGTCGGGCAAACGTGCATGCCTTTCCGTTTCGGCTCGAGCCTTGATCCGCCCTCGGACCGAATCCCTGGATTAGGATCCGCTTGTTAGGGAAAGGAAGGATAAGGAGGATTACGAGCTCGAAACCAGAATTTCGGAGCGCAGAAACAAAATGTTGCGATGTAAATTCGGGCGGTTGGTGAAAAATTCGGTGTAAGTGGGGGAGGGGTGGCGGGGGGGGGAACCTTTTTTTGGGGGGGGGGGTTGAATTTGATATTAAGTTTTGAAAAGACAGAAAATTATGTGATTTAGAAAATATGCACTTTCGTTGGGTTTTCTTAATATTGTTGATTTTTGAATGCATCAATTTGAAAAATTTTCAATAATAGAATCTTTTTGTGTATTCGAATTTTTGGAACTTTGAGATTTTGAAAAATATGTTTATGATGTATTTTTTTGGATTTTTTGAATTCAATAATTTCAGGTTGAGAGAACTAGGAACTTATGAAATTCGGAACTCAGTATATCTGCTGTCTGTAAAACATATGACAATAATAATTTACAGTTGATGAGTTGTTCAGAATTTTTTATTTTTACATTTTTCAATTTGTATTTTTCGGGTGGGGGAGGGGAGGAAATCGTATAATTTGGAAAATTCTGGCGTTTTCGTCAGTTCGAATACATTGGATTTTCGGAGTTTTGAGTTGACGAAATTGAATTTTGAAGTCTTAGGACTTCGAAACGGTTTCTTGATTTTCTCAATTTTCAAATTTCAAACTATTTTTGTGTCGTTTGCGTCGTACTTCGAGTTTTTTGTCTTTTTTAGATTTATAAATTCAAGTTTCAAGTCACGAAAAATGTGAACTGCGAAAATAGCAGAATTAGTGGATTTTTAATGTTACGAAATCAAATTTTTTAGTTTCAAATGGTTCCTATAACTATAATTTTTTGAATTCAAAGTTATCTTAATTTTCTATTTTCCACATCTGCGATTTTGAGAATTTCGAATCTCTTTTACATACTTTCCAAAGTTCCTTCTTTTGAGGAGATATAACAATGCAGAGCTAATATTGAAAAAATGCCGATAAAAAAGCCTGTTTCTTACGTCTCAGAGAATACAGTATAAAAGTTTGTGCGACTTCGCAGTTTACGTAAAGCAGGAATAATACGAAATTCTTGAAAACTTTGAGAGCAGTTTTTTCTGTAAACGGTTGATGTACGTTTCTCCCACAAATTGTTGCTGGAAAATAGTCTCCCTTTTTCTTAAATTCACAAAGTACCTTGTGTTACATGAAAACTCTTCTGTGAATTTACTTCACTGGAAATGTTAAAATCCCAGTGAAGTAAAATGAGCAAACATCTCTGGCATGATAGATGCACTTTTCGTTACGATGTTTTCAAACTAATAAAGCTCTTCCGGAATTTTTATCAAACTAATGACTTGGAAAAAGAAAATACTTTTGTCCATAATTAATCATCCAAATCATTGAAAAAATTTTTTCTTTGGCGACAACTCACTAATTTAAGACAAATTCCAAACATTTTTTTTCCCGAATCGAACATGGTTTCGAATATAATCAAGTTTTCGTCATGTTCAAAATTCTGGTACTCCAAATACCACGATAATATGCCTCCATGAATTACAAAATGTAGGAAATTGTAAAAATCCTGGAAGACTTTCCCCTGAAAAAGAAACCACATCGGAAAATTTTTTCACGCGCACTTCTTTGATTTCAAGCTACGTACTTTTACTCCCGAGCAATTCGTTTTAATTTCATTTCTAATCTCGCGTCACGCGGAAGTTCGACGAAGCGAACGAGGGAAAAAAGAGGCGAACGTGCGGGAAAGAAACCCGAGCGAAATCAGTGGGAAATTAAAAATTGTGACTTCGGGGTCGATTTTTCCCGGGTTTCGCGGCGGGTATTAATTCGTGGGAAAGTTAAAAATAAATTGCGGTCGAGTTTTGCTCGCGGAGATGATTACCGCGCGGAAGCGAAGGCAATTAACGGGCGACACCCGCCAGCAAAAGAAAGTCCAAGAAGGTTATTCTTCCGCTGTTGATGCGGAAAAATTTAAATAACTAGGCGCTATGGAGGTCGGGCACCTGGATAAAAATGATGCTACTTCCGCTGTAATTTTTTTTTTTGATGCATTAGAGACTTTAGAGTTAAGAAGAAATTATCATAAAATTATCATAAAGACAACATTTTTAAAAATGATTCCATTTATCATTATTCAGTATTGATTTCGTGAATAAATAGCAATCAATAAGAGGTACTCGGATCGCGCGTATTTAAAGCGTGTACAAACTCCTTCTAGTAGTAATATCCACCATTAGTCAGACATTATGAGGAAACGGAGTATATGAAAGAAAGAAAAAAAGAAACCGTTGATGGGGGGAGGGGGTCCATTACTCCCATTGCCACGGAGCCAATTTCACAAAAGCCCATAATTCCCAGCAGTCGGAAAAGTCCCGGAGGGAGGCGCTCACTGGATTATCGAGGACGTGTGGTTATACTAATTACAGCTCGGTCCGGGGTCGCAGCGGAAATCCGCGTGTCTGCGGTGAAGGGTTCCGGGCGAGACGAATCGCGCCTCGGCGTCGGTTCTTCGCCGATGTTGTTGCCGGCATAAATCACGGCCCTCGAAATATTGCCCGCGGCGTAATTCGACGCGCTTCATTATTGGCCGTCAAAACGATAGGGTACGCCGGTACTTAGTTGAACCCGAGTGTCAATTATGACTCGCGCAAGCGCCGTACCGGGGGCGCGATACGAAAACAATCCGAACGGGGCGAAATTCGAGACCGAGCTCTCGTGGGGACATTCATTTTCGGGTATTCGATTTCCCGGGTTTTCCCTGATTTTCGCGAGCGATCGATTCGGAGGGTGGTGAAAGGGGCAGGGGGGAGCGGTTAGTGGGAATTTATTAGGTCGATGATTGCGCGATGGGGGGTGAGTTTGTAAATTTTGTATGGGTTGTAAGTAGAGCGTGATTGATGGGAATTAAGGGATGAATGGGTGCATTTTTATTTTTGTCTTGACATTGCATTTTTTACTTTTGTGTTGAAAAACTTGACACTGTTTCAAACTACATACTTACTTAGAAATGCGAGAATTTGGCGAGTTCTAAACTTTTACAGTTTTCGACATTTACGAAACTTCTGAAATTTGAGAATTTATTGATTCTTCAAACCTTCGAAATTCATAAAAATGCGTCGAAAATAAAAAATCCTTGAATTTTGAAAATTTCGAAAATTTTTAGCTTCAAAACTTCGAAATTCTCCGAAACTTGCAAGTTTGGTAATTTTGAAACTTAACAACTTTGAAACTTCGAAATTTTTCGACATTTCCAAAAATACTGATATTAAAACCTCTAAAATTTCCGAAACTACCGAAACTTAAGGAATTCATAAGTCTACAAAATTCCAGAATTTATAAAATTTTCGAAGCTTCAAAGGTTCGAAATTTGAAAATGCTTAGTAATTTCAAGATTCATGCAAACTTGTTGAAACTTTAAAATCTTAAAAATAAAAAATATTTGAAACTTCTTCACTTGAAAACATCAAAATTTCTTGAAACGTGTAAATTTGAAAATTCCGAAACTCAACTACTTTGAATTCCATAATTTTTTCAAATTTTCAGAAACTTTAGATTTCTAAAATAACCTAACTTTTAAACCTGTCATTTTTTTAAGTAAATAATTTTTCAGAATTCCGAGAATTTGGATATTTCCAAACTTACAATTTTCGACATTTACGAAAATTCCAAATTTAAGAACTTGATGATTCTTCAAACCTTTAAAATTCATCAAAATGCGTCAAAACTACAAAATCCTCGAATTTCGAAAATTTTAAAACTTCTGGGCTTCAGAACTTCGAAATTCTTCAATACTTGTATGTTTTGAAATTTTGAAACTGAGCAACTTCAAAATTCTTCGAAATTTCCAAAAATTTTGTTACCACAAAACGTTTAAAATCTCTAAAATTTCAGAATCTGCCGAAAAATCAGAAATTCATAATTCTGCAAAATTCCCGAATTCCCAAAATTTTCGAAGTTTCAAAAGTTTAAAATTCCAAAATGCTCCAAAACTTCAATATTCATGCAAATTATTTGAAACTTCGAAATCCTAAAACTCAAAAATTTTCGAAACTTCTAGACTTGGAAACTGTAAAATTTATCAAAACATGCATGTTCGAAAATTTCGAAATTCAACAACTTTAAAATTCCAAAATTTTTTGAAATTCTAAAAAACTTCAGAATTTCTAAAATTTCTCAAGCGTCGAAGGTTCAGAATTTCAAACATTCCAAAAACGAAAAGTCAGAAAAAAATAGTTATAAAACTTCATAATTAAATTTCCTGACTTTTCCAGGTTTTTTCCCAACGCATTTCATTTTTCCTGACGATTCCAGGTTTTCCAGATTCTTTTACACTAATTTTCTCGACACAAAACATAATCTCAACATACTAAGATACAAAAAACAAATCCAAAATTGACTCCCTCCCCACTTCAAAAACCTGCCCCCTCTCAACTATAATCATCTCTCTGAACGAGTAGTTTCAAAGAAGCAGCGAGATTGAGTAATAATTAATCCCAAACTCGAGCAAACGAGAATTTTACAACGGGAGCGCGGGAGAGAAATCCGAACTTGTAATAAGCAAAGTTTGGCAGTTTTATTGACGACGGGACGAGCGCGCTCGAATATTGCCCTCGCCGTCTTATTTTTGCGCGATCGATTTCCGGCCATTACGTTTTCGCGAATGAAAATGATTATCCTCGCTTTTCGTTTCATTGAACGCACCGAAACCCCCGGAAGCTGCATTTTTTCCTTACGACCCGACTTCAAGAACTCTCCCTTCCTTCTTTTTCCCTCGCATGAAAAGTGTTTGCGTTATAAATTTTCCCCCTCAGAAATTCGCCCGGTGATTCAAGCCGGGTATAAATCGTTTAGAGAAATTCTTTTTGCCCCGAAAGTTCTTGGACAAATAGACGGTGTTTTTCCGTGCCCTTAGGGTGGATGGTTTCGAGGGCTCTAATATTTTCTGCAGTGAAAGACAAACGTTCAAAACCTTACCTTGACCGTTTGACGATGAAAAAAAAAAGGAATAATAATTTTCAGTATCTCAGAACTCCGAAAAAACACTCACGAAATCGCCCCGAAACCACCAAAACGCCCCTTCATTTCCCCCAGAAAAACAAACCATTACTCACGCAAATGAGGCATAAAAGTTTCTCCCCATTTTCGTGCTCACTTCCGGGGGATAAAAATAGGGTCGTGTGCCTTTTATCCGGGGTTGTTACGACTTGACCAAAATTCCGTAACAATGGAAGCCCGTCCATAATCTTCTGCAAAGAAAACCTGATAACGCGATACACCCCGGGAACAATGCGGGCAAATTTAATCATGCAATTACATGTCGCCCGGGCTAGAGATATTAATGAATAAGCTTCCGTTTAATTTGAGCATTGCACAGCTTATATGGACTGACGAAGGGTAAATACGGATGCAGTTGGTTCAAATCGCTTCTCAAAGGGAGAATCAATTTCAATGGCGCGGGCAACAATATTAAGGGATTACAAATGGGACCCGGAATTCAGCTGGTAATGCGATTTCGTTATACGCGACAACGCTGGAAATCGGGTTCCCTCGGCGATATCGCGGTTTTCGAAATTAATGGAGCGCGAAAAATGCTCCTACGTGCGAGCGCACTTTTTCCCCGGATTAATGAAATTATGAAAAACGTAAGCTGGGGTTATAATTCCGTGAACGTTTGCGGGGATGAAATTTTGAGAGGTGTGGTATTATGGATTCGGTCGAGTGTGGGAATTGAATGGTGTGTTCTGGTAATGCTGGGAAAAATTTAAGTTAATGAGTTTGCGAGGTATTTTTCGTTGCATTGAATTCTTGAAGTACTAGAGTTTGAGGGGAATGTTCTTTTTCGCGAGATTGAGAAATATGTGTGAGTATGTATGATTTGCTGGGAAATGTTACCATATAAACGTTAGGTTTTTTAATAACTGATATTTCAGAATATATCGTAGAATTTTTCATGAATTTCAGGATTGATGGGGAGAATGAAGAAAAATTTAACATCATTCGGAATTTTTATGAAAAACTGCAGCGAAGGTATTTCTCGTTGAAAATAAATGTGAAACACAAAACGATCGAAAATTTCTCGAATTTTTCGATATTATATTTACATGAAAAAAAAAGTTACGAGTTTTTCTGTTGAGTGAACATATTTTTCATTACGCTCTCGCTTTGGAAAAAACTCTTTTTTTAATTATTACTCACTATTGTGTCGAGCGAATTCTACGTGTGTCCATCCCATTTATGTGCGTACTGCATTCTATGTGCGAACTTTACAGCACTTGTTGCACTTACATGGAAATACTATCAGACAAATATTGGATTTTCAATCCCATGTTTGAGAGGGAATGTTTTAGGTGTAAAATTCAAGTATGTTCGGATGGGTTTGCTTGAAAATAATTAACGAGTTTTCAGGAATATTTTTGAAGTTGAATTATAGACACAGAAAAATTTCCAGGTGTTTGAATAAGCTTTCGAAAACCTTCGAAAATTGAGATATTTTTGGAAATTTCAGGAGTTTCAAGTTCTGGAGATTTTGGAACTATCGAAATTTTGAAGCATTTGAAAGATTAAAATTTTTAAAATTTGGTATTTTCGATGTTCTGGAAGTTTAAAAGATTTATATGTTTCAAAAATTCTGTAATTTCGAAATTTTTAAAGATTATGGAATTTTTGAAGTTTCGGATATTTTCGAAGTTTTTAAATGTTGAAAATTTTGAAGTGTTTCAGAATTTTCCAAAAATTTGGAGATTTGGTGATTTTGAAGTTTGAAAATGCTCAAATTTTCTAAAAAGGTTTCAAATTTTCGAAGAACTTCAAAGTTTTATATCGTATCTTTGAAATTTTCACAATTTTGGATTAATTAAAGTTTTAGAAACTCTATAATTTTTGAATTTCTGGAGATTTTGGAATTTTAGGTATTTCGAAGCTTGCACAACTTGGAAAAATTCCAAAGTTCAAATACTTTCGGTAAATTGAGAGATATGAAAAATTTACTCACGATGAGTCAAATTTCTACGGAATAGTAATTGTTCAAAATTTTTCAGAATATGTAGAAAAAATTCATTCACATGATTGAATATCTCAGCAACTTTCCATTGTTCGGTAGTATTTTTTCGAAATTCCTGGAAATTAATAATGAAATTTCATAGTTTTCGGATATTATCGTTAATTTCAAAAAAATTCGAATGAACTATTCCACGTTTCCGGATATATATTCCAATCTAAAAAAAATATAATTAACTCCTTAAAAAAAAACCTTCCCAAAAACGAGTAGACCGAAGTTTCACAAATTCAAGAAGTGAATTTAAATGATAATCATAACACTTTCCAAATCATCATATAATCATTCTCATCAAAATTGCACCACCTTTTATCTCACGACACAAAATCCCCCCAATTAAATACTCCAAAGTATCCTTTTTCCAATCGAATCCACTAACACCCATAGAAATCCTTTCACAACCCCGCCTCTTGATCGGCTGACCGATAATCTGTTAAAACACCATTTCAATTTCCAATTTAATTAATACGTCAATTAAATGCGACGTGACGTGCGTTTCGGCATGAATTAACGCACGCTCCGCGAATCGCGTCACGTCCTCGATTTTTGCACGAGAACAACGAGAGAGACGGACACAGAACACCTATTGATCCGAATCAGGAAAGAAGTACACGAGAATCAAGCGAGGAAATTCATTTTCCCCGTCGTCGAGTCGCGAAACGGCGACCCGGATTTCTTTGAAATTCGAAAAGATCGATTCACGGGTTTTTATTTTTTGTCTTCTTACCCAGGAGTGAGTACGAGATCGCATTCGCTGGTGAAGAGGTACAACGGCTTGTACACGGGGCCATATTTCGACGCCAACACGATACCGAGCAACATTACGGCTCAACTCGGATCACAGGCTTTTTTGCCATGCAAAGTTCGTCAACTTGGGAATAAATCGGTGAGTTGAAAGCCCGAATTTTCGATTTTCGCGATCTTCAGAATTTTCAATTTTCGAATTCGTTCGTCTTGAGATTTTCGAATTACAGATTTTCACGTTTTTTATATTCATATTTTGTTCTTCAAGTATTAGAATTTTAAAAATTGGAACTAAATTAATAAAAATTCGAAGTTCGAAATATTAAATCATCATTAAAAATATTAATCTAAAAAAATTGTATTAGGACTTGTGTGAACTAGAAAAGGTTTCTTAGTCTCTTAAAATTTTTCAAGTCAATGGAAGTGGAATTTGTTGAATGATTTCGAAAATTTAAAGAAGTTTCGATCATTTTTTTCCACTTTCCAAAAAAATTTCATGAGTACGGTTTTCTCTACTGCATTTAGAACATTTATTGGGAATCGAAATTTCTCGTTCGTGTCAAAATCGGTTATCGAGAGATTATTAAAAAAACAGCGCCAATATCAGTAACACGTCTTCACCCCGGTTTTTTCCTTCCCATCACTACGCCTAAAGCTTTGATTTACGGGCATTGTCCGCCATTAATAACTCAGTAACCATCGTGTATTTCTTCCAAATCCATTGATGAATGAATCCTTGGTCGCGTTAATAAATCCTCGTGGAACTTTCAGCCCCCCGAAAGAGTGGGGCGAGGAATCACTTGAGCCAACTCAAATAAAGACGAATCAGAAAATAATATAAGCGATGGATTTAAACTCTTCGCGCCGGGAGAACTTTTCTAATGACGTCCTCGAATAAATCATCAACCGAGAAGACAAATTCGGGGTAACGAGATCGTAAGCAAGTTTCGCGGACTTTGATGAGACGAGATAAAAGTTCATCATGGGACACTTTTATCGAGGATCTGAAAGGAGTTTTATTTAAAAAGGATGATTTTTTCTAAAAGTGGAGAATAACTGATAAATTATGCAATATTACTGCATTAATGTGATTATATGGTATTTAATGCTTATAATTTGATCAATAATTTTACGTCTATTGAGTTTGTTGCGATCAATTTAATGGGTGGTTAAACATTATATTAAAGTCAGAATTTTGGTCGAATGAACTTATTCTAATTTCAATTACTAATGGGGATGGATGATGTCATTGGAGGGTGGATATTTACAGACCAAACATCGTCAGAGTTTGCAGAATTCAAATGAAGATCAAACAAGCACGTAAATTCCATTTTAAAATTATGTGAGGTTTCATCAGCGTTAACTTTTCTGATTTCCTTTATCTTTTAATTAATGAGTTCATTCATCGATTGACTTTCATATTCTACAAATTTCACCACACGAGAAAATCGTTTCGCATCAAAAATGTAATATGCTAAAATTCCCTGTCCAAGTTTGATCAAATTTTCATCTGTATCAATTAAGCCAATTTTTATCAATTATCTATCACGATCTAGTATTCCATTAAGAATCGACTAAATAACAAATCACGTAAGTCACTCATTATTTCATACAGAAGTTAACCAACGGAAATTTGAACTGATAATTCTTTCCATTTTCATTATAAAAACCACTGAAATTTTTAAATCTCGTTAAAAAAGTACAGAAATTGATGAAATCCAACAATAAATCGATCTAGAAGGAACTCTTTCTATTTTCTCGTCACAAGATTAAAAACGATCCATTAGCACTAAAGCCGCGAAGTTCGTCACGCGAAGGAAAAAAGCTTCCGAAGATTATATCGGAGACGGTAACATCGAGCAATGTAAACGAAGAAAAGATTCGGAGATTATTGACTATTTGCGCAGAAACAATTGGATCATTAGACTATCGGAAAAGTCGCAGTAAGTGCCATCGACTTCCATTCGCCGAAGTAATATCCTGAGTGGTGATTTGAGCGATGGAAAAGCGAGGACAATGGGTGATTTCTTTGATAAAAAAAATTACCTGTTTCGGAACGGCCGAGAGAACGTAATATTCGCTTTTAATCCGCGCAAATCCCGTGACGCAATTCGACGTTTTTATCATTGACTTCGTCGGACAAATTCATTTCGTCAGTCAAATCTCTCATCTTCCGTTCTATCCATTCATTCTTTCGGAACTAATTGATGATTTTTAGTGTGTACGATATCAACACATTCTTTCGAATATGGAAAGATTAATTTCTTTATTGGGAATAGAGTCTAAATTTTTTGATTGAAAGCTCAATTATTTATCTGGGGAACCCCAGGAATCAACTGAAAACGAGTTTCCTCAATTAAAAACATCTGCCAGGAATGAAATTTTCGTCGCAACTCCGAGCGTTTAAATTCATGAAAGCTCTTAAGCTCCGTCTCGCATATTAAAAATATAAATGAGATAATGCGTACTCGAGCGTTGTAATTGCGAAGATTCAAGTGAATTCCCGGCTACATTAAAAAATCCGTAATGCTGTCATTTGAATGAAATCCTGGGAAGATACAACATGGAGGGCTCGTTGTCACGTGATTAATTGTTTGAAAATGTGAATAAAGAGCGCGTCGTTGAAGAGATTCGAGGGAAAGCTTTAAAGGGCACTCGCGTCCGTGACAACGCTCCGCAACATTTAATTTCTGGCGATACCATCTCACGTGTAACTTAATTACGCTCCTGTACGGTAATTATATTAATCGCGTGTCACCGAATCGTTCGTTTATTTAACGAGGTTATTGGTATTTCATGAAGTGTCGAACGAACATCGTTGGGGGATTAATATGCATATCTTAACGTCGAATGTCGGGATGTGTAGCATGGTAAATTTCTTGGTTTGATGCAAATTTAGGATTTGACGGTGATTGTGATTATGGATTTAATTTATGGTACATCTTTTTTTTAGAGTTGGAAGTCAGATAAGGACTTAGATTTTTGGTGGAAATTTTGTGCTTCGTTGCAATTTAGAAAATATATAATTGCAATACTGATGTTGAGCGAATTTGGGCTTTTCCATGGGAGTTTTGGAATTTTCAAGTTTTTCGACGTTGGGAAGGAATTGGGAGTTATGAAGAATTTTTTGGTTTACGAGTTGTTGAATTTCGGAATTTTTAAAGATTTCAAGTTTTGTAAAGTTGTAAAGTTTTGGAAGTTTCGGAAATTTCGGAAGTTTCAAGTTCTAGAGATGTTGGAACTTTCGAAATTTTGAAGTTTTAAAGCATTTTGAATTTTTAAATTGTTAAATTTTGGAATGTTTAAAGTTCTGGTAATTTTAAAACTTCGGAAATTTTAAAAGTTGTGTGATTTACGATTTTTGAAAAAATTATGAAATTTTGGAAGTTTCAGAATATTTTTGTAAATCAAGAAGTTTAAAAAATTTGGAAGTATTCAAGAATTTTCCAAGAATTGTGAGAATTTCGGAGTATTAGACTTCTCAAATTCAAAAAGAAAAGTTCAACAGTTTAAAAGAATTTCGTAGTTTTATATCGTAAAATTTCGAAATTTTGGATGAATTAAAGTTTTAGGAATTCTAGAATTTTTAAGATACTGCTGATTCGGAGATTTTGGGAGTTTTGAAATTTAGAATCGAAAAAATTCCACAATTTTTAAATATTTTAAAGAATTTTGAAGTTTTTCAATTGTTAAGTTTTGGAATTGCTAAAGATTCGGTAATTACGGAAGTTTCTAATAATTTCAAAGTTGTGAAGCTAAGAAGTATCCAAAAATGTCAAGTAATGATACAAATTTTGATAAATTTCAAAGTTTTCAAGCATTTAAAATTTTCGGCAAATTGTTTAGAAATACACAAAAATGTGAAATTCCGAATTAAGAATTATGAATTCCGGAAATTGTAAAACATCTACGAAATTTCGAAGTTTTATCATTTTCGAAAATTATAGAAGTTCTGTAAGTTTTGGAATTTCGAAAGTTTATGAGTTTCCAATAATTTCGGAATTTTTGTAGAATTTTGATGTACAAAAGTGGTTAAATTTGTTGAAATTTTCTACAAATGGTACCATCACAACCCGAAAATTTATAAACACTCATTTTTGAAAATCCCAGTTTTCGAAAAATCAACGAAGTCTTCAAAACAGCAAAAAAATTTCTTCAATATGTCGTCAATCGGAAATATGTAAACAAATTTTGAAAAATCTTGAAATGAAAAGTATCACAAGTATCAAATTCGGGAACGTGCAAGTCAAAAAACACTTCGATTTTTGGACCAAAACCCCAAAAAATTCACTCTCGCAACCACCCCATCATTCAGATTCATCCAAAAATCCCCCAATTTTTCTTTTATCATCGTCACATTCAATTACCCAATAGTGGACATTGATAACCAAGACGAATGAGCGATTCCGCATTTCATTTAACGCGAACGACATTTTTTGCGCTGAGTTGAGCGCGATACGCGTCGGGAAGTTTGAAAGGTGAAATTAATAAATGCATGAAATGCGCGAAGTTGAAATTGGCGCAGAAAAAAAAATGCAATGAAATGTCCGTCGGCATATACAAGCGATTCAACTAGCGGGGACTCGCAAAGTCCGTTAATGAATGCAGATACAAAGTACTTTATTGTATCCAGAATTATTAGAATTATTCAGAGAGCCAATTTCCGCATGCTAAACGTTGTCGAATTTCGCACCGTTTTATCTTTGTCACGAATTTCTGGCTCGCGACAAATTTTCATTTCACGAGATATATATTTATCAAAAATTTGATCAAAATTTTCTATTTACGTTACGATTGAATTAGAGATGGGAAACTACGCAACTGTCCTTTTCTCACGCACAGGAGCAGTCATTTGGTGAGAGAAAGAGAGAAAGAGAGAGAGAGAGAGAGAGGAATATTTTCACCCATCACTGGATTGAATTATAATTTTGTCATGACACTAACTCTTATAAAAAATCATGAGTGACTCACATGTTAAAAGTAAATAATTAATTGAGTACTCGATCAAGTCAAATAATTTCTCAAAATGAGTATAATTGGTATCCATCTCAATTTATTATCTTCAGATGAAATTCCATCCAACTTGGACAGAAAAGATAACTTTAAAATATTGACGCCTTCAACTTTTTCTATCAACTTTCTAAAAATCGTTACCTTCTCCCAACAACACACAGAAAGGCACTATAGAATCGAACAAATCCATCCCGCAATCTCATTGACCCTCCCAGTTGTACGAAATCGCACAAATCCCGGGGAATATACAATTCCGAAAACTCCCCCGATAACACTGAAACTCTAAAAGCCGTCATCCCCGCGAAGTTTCCCGGCACAAAGCCATGACTCAAGCGTTATCAGCTCGTTATTGATTTCGCTTCCATTACCCAGGTTTCCTGGATAAGAAGAAGAGACGCTCACATCCTATCCGTGGACAGAACCATGTTCATTCCCGACGAGAGGTTTCAAGCCAACTACGTCGATTCCACGGAAACGTGGACGTTGCTCATAAAGTACGTCCAACCCCGGGACGAGGGTGACTACGAATGCCAGTTGTCCACGGAACCGAAGATGAGCCGTGTCGTCAATCTCAATGTCGTCGGTACGATCTAATAGAAACTCTCGAACGCGAACTAGATTCCTCCACAACTTGTGCAGAAGGGCTTTTTCAACGTAAAAAAGCTCCTTCTGCACTTGTTGAGAAATGCACTATTCTTCGGGGCCAGGAAAGAAATGTTCCCTTTGTTCGCAGTGCCAAAAGTCGAAATTATGGGAGATCACGATATGTACGTGAAAACGGGGAGCACCGTGACTCTTCGCTGTGTAATCAAGCAGTCCCTTGAAGTGCCATTTTATGTATTCTGGTATCGTGAAGGCAATCGCGTGATGACTTACGAGGCCAGCAATCTGGCGATTGAAACGAAGCGCGACGACGGCACGACCGATACCGTCAGCAAGCTCGTCATCCAGAACGCAAGGAAAGTCGACGAGGGGAATTACACTTGCAACCCCAGCAATCTAGACAGCGCGAGTGTCCAGTTGCACGTGTTGAATGGTAAACAAACGAGTGGGGATCAGTTAGGGATGAGGGCAATTTTTTTGCAATGAATCTTTTTTGTGTGAATTTGCATGGATAAATTAATGATTTCTGATTACTTTTCTCATTTTTGGAAACTTCGAGAATTTTGACAATTTCGTTAATTTTGAAAATTTCAGAAATTTTCGGAAATTTCGGAATTTTTAGACATTTTCCGGAATTTGGTAATTTTTGGGAATTTTTGTAATTTTTGTTGATTTCGAGAACTTGAAAAATTTTGAGACTTTCGGAAATTATGGTGAATTTTTTAACTTTTTGAAAATTAGCAAATTTTTGAAAATTCCCACTAATTCAGCAATTTGGAAAATGTTAGAAAAATTGGGAATTTTTGAAATTTTTGAAAATTTCAGAAATTCCCTGAATTTTTGTATACTTACAAATTCCGGAAGTTAGAAAAATTTACCGAATAAAATAACGTTTGTGCAAACGTTTTATCCGTGTGAAATGTACAGTCATTATTTCGAATCAATGGGAGTTGATGGGAAATCGTTGGAAATTTATGGAAATTGATCAAAATTCGATAAAAATCGATTAGGATCAATGGGAATTGATGACAATTAATAGAAAGTCAATGGCAATCAATGGAAATTGATAGAAATTAATAAAAATAGATAGGAATTGATAACAATCGATAGAAATAAATCAAAATCGATATAAATTCACGTATTTTGATGGTAATTAACGGAATCGATCGGAATTGATAGGAATCGATGTTAATTGATAGAAATTAATAGGAATGAATGGAAATTTATGTAATTCAATAGGAATTTATAGGGAACAATGAGAATCGAAAGTAATTGATAGGAATCAACGGAAATTTATGGGAATTCATGGGGTCATCAATAAAAATCGATAGAAATCTATAAAAGTTAATAGGAATCGATAGGAATTGATATAAATGGATGGGAATATATTAGGATCAATGGGAATTGACAGGAATTAATAAAAATCGATAGAAATTGATGGGGATCAATGGAAATTTGTGGGAATCAATGGGAATTGATAAGAATCGATTGAGAATGATAAAAATTGGAATAAAATCATGTGAATCAATGGTAATTAAGAAGAATTAATCGAAAATGATCCGAATTGATGGAAATTGATAGGAGTTGATGGCAATCGATGTAAATCTGTCAAGGTGAAATCTGTAACGTTCCGCAGGGGAGCATCCGGCCGCGATCCAGAGGGGGGTGAGCTCGGTTCCGGCATGCTGCGGCTTCCTCTGGTGGTTCGTCGGCGCCGCCACTCTCGGCTCGAACGGCAACGACAAATTCTGCGTCCTCGTCCTGGCCTCGATCCTGAGCCTCGCTCTCGTCCAGAGCTACGTACCTTACTCCGGGAGCCCGCGATAGATGTCCGAAAAAGCATACCCCCGCGAAGAGAAGAAAGACACGGGGAAAAACGAGTTCGGTACGGCGTAATCAACGTTTTGGCTATCGCGCGAAGGTGTGAAAAGAAAAGAATTACCGAGCGACTTGCGCGACGTCAGCAAAAAAAAGAGGGATTCCGTCGACTCGACGGAACCTCCTCCCCTCGGGGCGAAAAAGAGCAACAAAACACGGGCGATTTATTTTTCTAATTCCCGGGGCAAGGTTTTAAATTTCCTCGGGAATTTGTCGAGGGGGTGGAAAAAGTCACCCCTAATTGCGCGTTCCTCTTTTCTCGCTCGTTTGTGCATCGGGGAAAAATCGATCGTGGGGGGAGGGAAATAGAGCGGAATCGTCGGACGCTTTTTTTATGCTGGTTTTTCGCGGTTGGTTATTGTTATTGCAATTGGAGCGACAAATTGGAGTCTTGAGGAAAGTGGACACGGCGTTGTTTGCCGAGGGGTGGTTTAACGTTCGAACAATGCCTGGGTGGCGTGTTTTTAATGAGGTTGCGTTTAATTTATCGAACCTCATTACGGGATAAGTGCTTCCTACGTTATTATCCTCGTTTTTGAAGTTCATTGTTTGCAGCGGTGGAGGGGGGAGGAGGTTATGAAACAGGGTTTTTTTTTCGGTGCACTGGGGAGGAGGGGTGTTCACGTGACCTGGATAGGGTGGTTTCTGATTGGGCGAGGAAATTTTCAGTTTCTAAGTCAAACCAAATAAATGCAAAAATTTTTATTCCGCGAACAATGATATGAACTTCCAACTGGCCGTGCTTTCCAAACAACGAAAATCCCGTATATCGTAAAATGCGTTTCCATCTGAATTTTTTTTACGTGGAAATGCATTTTTACAGAGAAAGTGGTTTTGGAGCCCCGAGCGAACGAAACCATTTCCTGTCCAGCCATTCAGAAAAAGCTGGAACTACATTTTGCACTATCTGTGGACATCCTAAAAACGCAAATCGCTCCGAAAGCGCAAGTCGCTCGCAGTTTTTACGCTTAGAAGTGGTCTTCAATCTCAAGATAGTCTGTTCCGGCCGTTAGAGTGTAGAGATTAGCTAATTTCGCGATTATCGGTGACGCGGACTCGAAATTGGTTGCAGATCCTCGATTTCGCCGCAACGAGCGATTTTTCTTTCGAGATTCTGAAGGAATGACCTTGCAATGAGGGGGGAAAGGGTCATTTTTTGTGGAAAGTACAGGGTTGGGGGTTTTACGAACTATTTTTGCCAGTGTAGATACAAGGATGCGGAAACAAATGATTGGGTAAATATTGAAGTGGGGGCGAAATATTGGAATTTTTCGAGTATTGGGATTGGATTTCAGAAACGAAATTTTATTTTCTTAAAGAATGTAGGAAAAGAAGAGAACCGATGTTTCTTGGGAAGTGTGAATGGGAACATTATAGATTCGATGTTTTCTTTTTCTATTCATTCTTTGTGAAGTTTTTGAATCTTTAACATTTTAATTGATGAATTCCAATTTATTTGCGAAGATGTTTCCAAATATCGTGATAATTCGTTTTTCTATTTGGTACCTACACAAATTATTGCAATTTTTCTTTCGTTGATGACTCGGAGGCCAATAAACCATTTTTGAATTTCGAGGATAATGAAAATT